>JAAAKQ030067479.1:0-15575 GCA_010016005.3 Zanna intricata | reverse complement strand
GCATGCGCATTAACTAGAGTATATAATTTATTGGCAGATTGAATTGTTAGGGTGGCTATTCTGTCTGTATACGCCTTTAAAATCTTTGACTGAGTCCATTACAGAGTTTTTAACAATAAATCCTGTTTCGAATTGGGGTATGTTTCTCATTACTTTCTTTCCTGGGATACCCTGGTATACTCTGTATCCTTGATTCATATGGGTCTTGTGTTATATTCCTCATTTCTTGTAGCGCTAATATTGTTATTTTTTGTTCTGTAAGATTTTCTAGTAGGTTTTTTAGTTTACCTGTCTTTGCTAGTGAATTTATGTGGTTTTAAAATTTGTTTGGGTGTATTCCGATGCTCCGATTTGTCCATTAATTCTCTTAGTTGGCTGCCCCCCCCCCCAATCCAATGGCCGCCTTTTCTGTTTGTTAACAGAAGGGCTATTTTTGCTAAAAGAACTGTCCATAGTTGAACTTTCTAGGATGTATCTTTCCTGGGTGGGTGTAGATCCCCAAGATTACAACTACAAATGTGATTTGTAGAGGGTGTTAGTACAGCCGCACAATGTGTGAGCAGATGCTGACCACTGAGCCGCTTGATCCAAGACAGACGCTAGTGGATTTTGTTAAATCATTTTGGTCTGCGGGTGGTATTTTATTTCCCACCTACCCTATATATCTATAGAGCTTTCCCCTATCCGCCACCTGGGGACGCGCCAGATTGGGGTTGATTTAAACCCCTTTAAAAACCAAGAATTAAAACTAAAAGTTAAAAGTCCTTAGTTTTTTAATTTTCTGGTATTGTGATTTATTATATACATAAAAAATCATTTTTTTACTTGAAATATAGTTTTTGTGATTTCTAAGAATTTATTAACTTTATGATATTAAAATTCTAAGTATTCTTATCAGCTATTACAGATTAATAATGTTGATTTCTAAACATCTTGACACAATATTTACACATTATTTAAAAATGAAATTTTCAATTTATAGTTTGTAAATTTTAAATGTATTTATAAATGTTTACCAAAATCCATTCTGAAGGTAGTTAACACATTTATTTTTTCAACAGGAAGACTCTTAGTTCAGATTCTGGTCAGGCTTAGTATTTTTTACTCGCTAAAAATTTTCCATTTACATTCTCTAAGCTTAAGTAGTGGATTTAATTACTTTTTTAAGTCCACTTGTTTGTACTTGTAAACATCTTTCAGTTATTTGCATTTCTTTTGCACTAAACTGCTCTGTGTGTGTATGTGTTTATGTGTGATATTTTATTTTTCCATCAAGTCTTTATGCATCAGTAACGAAATGAATTACCTTGGAAAAGATACATCTTAATTTTTGGACTGGTTTGATGCTGCTCTATTATTTTTCAATACAATCCAACCTTTGTCCAGGTATACTGATTTTACTCTTACGCCCTGCAACCAGCTAAATCACCCTGAAACTGCAATACATGACCAAGTAACCTTATTCTTTTACAAGATTCTGTCCAATATTAATTTATGTACAGAATCTAATTTCATATTTTACCTACCTACTCGTCTAATTTTCAGACTTTTTCTGTCCATAAAACTCAATATCGAAATATGGAATTTTGATATTCAGTTTTATTTTACAATTTTATTACTAAATGTTTATATACTTTCATAAAAATATCTTAAAGATTCTCTTTCAAAAACTTCAAAATTCTTTTTTGCAAGAAAAATCTCATCTGTTTCGCCTAATAAAGGTTGTATTCTATTTTTGCTTTGTTCTTAAAAAAATAATTTTGACTTGAGATTTGTTAAGGTTTTTATATTTTTAAAAATTAAACTGGAATAGTTTTAACAAAATTTATCATGTTCTGAATTTTCTTTGCTTATGTGAAAAAATTTCCTGTTTAATTTAACATAAAAAAGACATTTAATTTTTTTTAACTGATGTATTTCCTTTGTGAATTTATCTAAAAATTTTCATTTTGATAATATTCAAAAATATATTATAATAATGAGATTATTAATTAGTTGAAAAATGGTTACAGAAAGTAGAATTTCTTTGTAGTATAGTTTGTCTCAATAATAATATCTATTAAAGAGAAAGCTTCACATTCATTTATCTACAAACCATTATATGACATTTCAGTGCTGTTCTTAACCCAATTGTTAAGCCCTGTAAAGAATGTGTGTTATGCATTTCACACTACAGGTAATGGGAATACTTCGATTATACTATTGTTTAAAAGAACATTTAGACTGCTATCTATGTTATCACTTTATTTCTGCCCATAGTTGTGTCTTATTTTAATGTATTTCATTAGTTCGTTACGATTCTTCATACTATTGTGTTTTAATAATAAAATATTCTAAAGTTTAGATGATAAATTTATCAAATATTCTCTGTTCATCACACTTTTTAATAACCAACATGATAATTTCACATCCTTAATAAAGCATCAATTAAAGCGTTTAAAAATATATGCCATCTAAAATTAAAATGTAAGAAGCATTAATGCATAAATTACCATCCGCTTCACACAGCAGTTAGATGAAAAGTACTGCAATATTGTTGATGACTAATTCTTTAAGGAAGTGAGGTTCACTAAACTAACAAGTGGATGTATGGGTCAACATGTTTGTATTCCCTACCCTCCCCACTTTAGTCAGAAGACGGCTGAAGAACTGGCAGGGGATAAATACCTATAATAATAATTTTATGTTTAAATAATATAACATACTGTTTATACAGAATTAAAGTAACCTTTAGTTTGGTTTTTTGTTTTTTTATTATTTATCATGGTATTCATTGTGTCTTCTTCGCCAGTTTCTTTATCAGTTTCAGATTCACTCATCTCTTTCCTCACATTTTAAAAATCTTTACCCTATTTTTTCTTTGTTGCCTGTATTTTGTATTCTACAGAAATATATTTTCCAAACATAATATCTAACTCTGTTTTACTGTTTAATTAACAACTTTTTCTATTAAATGTTTAAAAGAAATTAGAAATAAAAATTATTTTACAATCTTATTAAGCATGAGCTCAATAAGATAGAAAATAATATATTTTTTATCATGGTCAGACTCACCCTGGACTCTGTAGTTCCAGGTCAGCCCAGAGCTGATCCAGCGGCCTATTCCAGGGCCACAGAACTTGCTTCACTCACAATTCCTGTCTAACCAGAGGGCTATGCCCCTGGATCCTTATTACCCTACACCCTCATGGTTGTGAGAATAATAATGATAAATAATGATTCAAGTAATGAGACTTATAGAAACCTGAAAATGAAACTAAATTACAAAAAACAGAACGGTAACTAAGGTACACTTACCTTTGACAATGAAAAATCCCTAATTTATTTCTCTTGCCATGGTGATAAATACAATAATGATGTAAAAAGATTTTTTTTTCTTTAATGAATATCTTTAATTCCACAACTTCATTCTTTTTCCCAAAGGGGGTTAGGGCCTCTAGTATGGCTTAAAATCTACCCTGAGATAACACAAATGTATCCTGAAAATTTGAAAGCAATATTGTTTTACTCATTTCAGTCCAGCCTTATTATACTCTACATTAGTGAACATACAGTTTTGAAATGTGTGATTTAAAGATCTGATTGGTATATGTATCCTTATTCTAACTAATATTTCTTTAGTTAAGCAATTCTACTTACAACTGAAGAATTTTGTGATAGCAATTAAAAAGATTTTGTATCTTTTTTCCTGCATTAAAACTTGTCTGATCTAAAATTGATAGCAGAAATTTTTTATTTATAAAAAAGTTTGTGTATATATTTTCTTTATAAGTGAACAAACAGGGTCTATAATTTTCCAAGTGATAAAATGCCACTTTATAAATAACTATTTCAATACTCTGTGTTATATTCTGTTACCATAATTAATTTGTTTTTTCTTTTTATGTAACGTATTATTTTGCCTGTTTTTAATTTATTTTAGAACTGAATCTTGCTACTCTCAGTGAATCGATCATGTTTAATGTTTTTAGTCTATTCCAAAAGTCTAATTTTATGTTTTTTCTTTGAATTGTTAGTTTTCTCTTGTTTATAAGTTTTATTGTTTGAAATAATATAATTATACATCTCAATGCATCTTTTAATTGTGACTTTTTTTTTTTTAAAGAAGAATGAAATTATTAATCGAAAAATGTTTAGATATTTGTTCATCTTAACTCTTGAAATAGAAATTTTCTTTGTTGTATTTTATGTTTATTTCTTTTTATTTTTATTGTAATTGATTAATTTGTGCATAAAACTACATATACTACATTTAATATTAAGCTTTTTTAGTGTTAATGAAGTTTAAGTGGTATTTCTTGCACCCAAGCTTTCCATTTTTCTTTCCAGTAATAATTTTCTTGTTTTTGCTTATTCATTGTTTTAAAAACAGTAATTTCATATGAGTCATGAGTAAGTTCCTTCTGCCAATCTCCATGGTGGTAGTATCTCAGCCTTTCATCCAGAGGACCTGGGTTCAAATCCCAATCAGACAATGTAGTTCATTTTTACGTACGCTACAAATTTCCATTCTTGTAGGGCAAAATAACCAAAGTAGTTGATGCCTGTCATCTCAAAAAAAAAATACGTAAGGATATCCTGCTTCACATCTTGTATGGTTTATACTTGGTATGAACTTCATATGTCCATATCTGTTTAATGTCTTTTAACTTGTAATGTAGTTACATCCATGATATTTTTTCTATTTCTTATGTATATAATAAATCTTTAACTAATTCACGAATTAACTATCATTTACACATACAAGTTTGTGTATGTTTGTCATTATTTATTACCTTTTCTATAATTTTCTTAATGTGCCTGTTTAATTTTGCTTTATAACCTTTTGAAGCTCTTCATCGTCATTTTGTTCTGCTTCAAGACATTATCATAAACCATTTCCCTACAAATGAAAAGTTAACAGGTAATACTCCACGTCAAAAAAAAATGGAAAAAATTTAGTCATACTCTTTAGTACGGTTGTGAGAATTGATGTTGGGTCACTGTTGGTGTGTACAAGTCAGTTTTGTTTTGTCCAAAACAAAATAGTTTTGTTGTGTATGATCAGTTTTATTGTGTAGGTCTATATTTATTATTTAAATATTCTGTAATATAAATGAGTTAATGCTGAAGCAATTGCAAATGGGCTTCTGTGCGTTTTTATTATTAGCATAAAGTGCGGATCTTTGTTTTCTATTAAAAAGCATGTTAGAACTACCACTCTGCATAGTTTTCTTATGATATTTGTATCTGCAAAATAGTTACTAACTTCTTTGTTTATTTTTTAATAAATAATTCTGGTTTGTGATCAGAATTGTTTTTGAATTAATATATTTTTTCTGCTAAAGTTTTTCATTTAATGTTTTCAGCCTTTATGTTTTTCTTCAAGTATTGAATCCAGATACTAAGGATAAATAATCCCATTTTAACTGTACAATATATTGAGTTTACTATTATTTTTATTAACTAAATTTAAAATCGAAGGAATATAATCATTCTGTTGTTCACATAGCATATTTTAAAGTATAGAAGGAGGGGATTCTGAATATTTTATTTTGAACAGTGCGATATGTTTAAAATTGATTAATGTGACTGTTATGTTTTTGTGGAGTGCTGACATTTGAATGAAATATTGTATATCTATTTGTTCCTGACATGTTGAAATCAAATATTCATCGAACACTAATGTCAATGAATGGGTTAAATCTGTTCTGCACGTTTAAAAGAAGTTTCTTTTTAAATTCAACATTACATTCTTTATTCCTCCACATCTTAATTTTTGTATTGATCTCTGTGCGTTTCCTTTGTAAATAATGCTGTATAATCTTTAATTCAGAGAATTCTGAAGTAAATTCATTCAGAGAATGAATCAATTATAAATTGATCTTGTTATTATGATAAATACATTTAAAAAATTACTTTATATATTTACAACTGTGACTTAAGATTTTCTTTTATTTTGTATAATTATCTGATCTCACACAAAGAGGAATATTGGCTCTTTCTTTTATGATTGCATATTTACTGTAAAATATTAATTTTTTATGTATATTCCCTTCCCCTCCTGAAAGATAAAAGTGTAAAATTGATTATTATAAATGTAATATCAGTAATTTAATTAACGTATGAAATTATTTTTATTTCATTTATTTCTACAAATAATTTATAAATTTACAATTCTAAGGATGAATACAATGAATAAAACGAAATATTATTACTACTAAATAAATGTATTTCAAACAACTACGATTTTAACTGTTATAAATGAGATAAATAGAATATCCCGTCTGGAAACTAGGTACCCTTTGTAGTAGTAAAAAAAAAAAAAAATTGTGTTGGAAGTTACCAACCTTATATTTTATTTTAATAATAATTGTTTTGTAATTTTTTTCTTGTAATAAAAAAATTACAAGAAAACAGATTAAATAACATCTGATAACACTGAAAAGTATGTTACATTAATTTCACATTCTATCTCTGAGTATTAACCTGCAACATCATTTCCAGTACCCCATCCCCAAAGATTTAGCTCATCATTATTTTTTCACTTGTGATTCAAATTTCTACTCCAAAAAGAAAACAAGGTATGTTTAGTTCAATTCCTGATAGTACTGTTACACAAAATGCTGTTTAGTTGGCTAGCAAGTACATTCCCTTTATTTAAATCTTTCTCACCACTGACTAGTCATAAACATTGAAGATCAAATGAATTCCTAAATACTTATACTCATTTACAGCCTGAATCATTCTAGCTGTCATTAAATCAGTTGCATCTGCTTCTAAAATTAGAAAAAGATTTGCTTGCAATACTTCCGGCCCTTATTTCTCACACTCTTTAATCAAGCTGTTTTTCACACAACTATCACCATCATGTTTCTTGCCCAATAACGCCTGATCATCAGCAAATAAAATTGTGAGCAGTTATCTTTATTGATTTGTATACTCTTACATTTACTATATGATTCCTTTAATAAAAAAAAGGTAAGAATATCCTAAAAAGGGTCACAGAAAGAAACATCATCTAAGTTACTCTTTGTAACAAAACCTCCTGTGACATTTTCATCTTTACTTTAATTCAACTTTTATATCTTTCATACAAACATTTATATACGATTCTTGATACTGGTATATTAACAGATATATTGACTTTATTACTGTCGATAAAAATATTAAGAGAATGTTTAGAATCTGATGTTCTTTAAAATATAAGATATAGTATGAGTTGAAAAAACTGCTGGTTCAAAATATGAGGGTGAATATGTGTCAACTTTAGAAACAGGTTCATTGCTGTAAATATGTTTCTGAGATTGAAGATTGTTGCTTGTAGGTTTAAAAATACATCTGTCAAAAAAAAGAGAAACAGTTAACTAAAGGAGATGTGGAGACCAATTTATTATTTGTTTTTTTTTTTTTTTTTTTTTTTTTCATATAGTTGTACCTAAGCCGGATATAAATATTTATGTCAGCAGGTATAAATTATGTAAATTTCGGAGTCGACTACTTCGAAATTTAGCTGGGAAAGGGAGTAGTAATAATTGTAATATTATGTATATTGGCTGTTATGATAAAAGGTATTGTTATATTTTACTTTAAAAATATATTTTTGTTATAATTACATACTAGAGACTTAGTAACAGGCTTAAATGATTTTTATTATTTGCTAAGTTAAAAAAAGATTAATACTCCCTTCCTTACGATCGATAATTATCAGCCGTTCCACATTTCTTTCATTAGCATATTTCTCTTTTCCAAACATCTAATATTTATTAATATGTATTACTTTGTAATGCAAGCTAAAAGAATTTACGGTAACCTCTCCCTTTATTATCTGTAGTTTATATGTTGTGTTTCTTTGTGTTTAACTATATCTAACTAAAGATTTTTTTTTATTTTCTTTTGTGGTGCTTACAGGGTTATTTTTTATGCTTATTGAAATTAAAAAAATAATTTTTTTTTTTTTTCAATTTGTTTTCCCCCCTATTCTTTTACTATTGTATTTAATAATTTAAATAAATGTAATATTTATTCATGATTCAGTTAGTAGAAGGATTTGGACTTTAATGACATATTGCTTGAACAAGAATATCTGTCTAGTATTATTTATTTTTTTCCCATTTTTTTAATATACAATTAAAAACAAAATGTTTAAAATAAATACAATTGACATTAAATTCAGATTACGCTGTGGTCATCCTAAGGGTGATTCAGTTAAACACAGCTTTTTAGCTTTACATAAACAAAATTTATAGTCCCTTAATACAGTTATTGATGTTTTTCAAAATTAACATAGTCAAACTTTATTTATTACGCCACTCTTCTTTACTCCAGCAGTTCTACAATCTTTTATGAATATGTCATGTCTTGTTCATATTTCATTATTGATCTTCCTAGTTAGCACAATACAATCTTTGTCCACAATTTCTTTTCCTTTAATCTGATGATATGTTCAGATCATCTCTCCGCTTCTTTTCTATAATTATTCTCAGTTGTCTTCCACTCCAGTTGTCTCTCTCTCTCTCGTTCCTGTTTATTTGCCTTCATCTATACCTCTGACCTTTTGAATCATTGTCCAGATTTCATATGCATGTTAAAACAGCTTCTGCCACTGTATTATATAACCTTTTCTTATGCCTAATTCTTTGATCTATTTCGTTTGACCTTTGCATCATTATTTGTACATTCATATATGTTTATAGTTAAACCAGTGAAGAGATTAAATCTAGTATTTGGTTATAGTCTATATATATGTGTATTTGATTTAGTTTTTTACAGTTGTTAATATTAAACATTGTGATAGCTCAATCTAATTTCTTTTTTTCCCTTGACAGATTAACGAATGATCTCTTTTAATTGTAATAATGTTACATTATTATAATAGGAAAATGTTCTATTAAATGTACGATTTAGTAGAACGCATTTTTGTCTACTTGTAATATTTATTAGGTAAATCTATTTTTTAATATTTAAAACTAGTGATAAAGACTGCATTAGAAAAAATGTGTAATACTTTATGAAAATTTAAGAAAAAGGAAAATTTTTTAAATATAATATCTACATTGTATTATGTAATAGAATAATTTTGTTTAACAATTAAATTATAAATGATATGCATATTTCACAGACATAATAGAGTAATTATGTTTTTCAGGTTGATAAAACATTTTAAAATCTCAAAAATAATGATTAGTATTTGCAATGACTATAAATCTTGTTTGGAATGTATTATTTTAGATAGTATTACATTGATTCACTAAACATGAAGTACATTCTCACATTTCATTATTCTAAAGATATAATATAGATTTTAATTATAATTTAGGTTAGGTTAATACAAAAAATGTTTATTTTGTGTACTGTATTTATTGTGCGATAGCTAGATTCTCCTGCTTATATTTTAACTTTTTGATATGAATGTATCACTAGCTAAAATAGATTTGGGCATAAAGTGCATTGTTTCTTAATTTGTTTAATTCAAGTTGTAATGTAGATCATTTTTCTTTAACTTAATGCCAAGCAATAACAGATGCAGTTCAAAACATTTTCTGTGCCAAATAATTTATTTACTGTAATAAAAGTTCTTTTCTTTGACTAAAAAAAGACTTGACTTATTTTTTTTTTCTAAGAGAATTTTCTTTGGCCAGCCTCTTTCTTATTACCTGAGAAACAGCGTATTTATTTAAGTTTTCCTCTTGTACGTAATTCTCACCTCATGTCCAGTTGTATAAATACATTAAGTGGCTTCTGATTATTCATCTCTTTGATTTTGAATTGTTTGCTATATAATGATCTACATATTTTTTTTTTTGTACTTCCTGTCAGTTGTTGATATTTTGTAAAGTTTATGTATGAATTTTAAATTTATGTGGTTTTACATTATTTTAAAAATAATCTTTGTAATTATTAAGTTCCATTAAATGAGCTTGCAATTTCATTATTTATTATATTTAAGTGTTTGTATGTTAAATAGATGCAGGTTAAACACAATTTTATAAAATTCTGTTATTATCTCCCAATCTATTTTAATGTAATTAAATATTTTATTATGATATGCTTCAGTAATATTATTTGACAAATCAGCAATCAAAATTTTCCCATTCTTCGTATCGTTGTCTTTTATTGTAAAAATCAATTTTTTTTTCATAAATCTAATTATACTCTTCTTCAGAAAGCTTTTTTTTCTCTTTCTTGAAATGAATAATATTTAGAGAAAAATCATAACATTTACTTTCTATTTTAATATTAAAAGCAGGCAATTTTATCAGAAGATATTGAGATTTAATAGATTTCTGTTGAACATCCTTCCAATACACCTCTATTTAGTTTTGTCTAAGTTAAGACTGCAATTCAAATTGGTTTTGTCACAATGTTTTGCTTTTATGACATCCAGAAGTAATAATAATCTTAAGCTTTATTGCCATTCATTTTGTTCTTTAGAACAAAAGCCTCTCGCTCACAAGTAATTTGGTTTGTAAATTATACATTAAATGAAATCCAAGAAAAACAAACCATCAAGTAAATCACTAAGTCTATATCAGTCCAATAAAGCAAAAACCCAAATCTATAATCACAGATTTTAGAAATTTTCAAATTATTTTTCAATTTCAAGACTCATGACTACTGTATATATCATGCATCTATCATCCTTTCGCTAATTTTATCCATCCTATCAAATCACTGGCTGACTTTTTTTAACACCATTCCTTGATGAACATTCAGTACACATTTGACAATGTTTCTAACATAGCAACATGTCCTGTGCGTCTCCACTTCATCGAGTCAGCCTTCTTTTGAAGATATTTTACTTAACTTTCTCAGAATGTGTCTGTTTCTAATCTTCTGACTTGATTTTATTTTGAGAATATTCCTCGTCATTGACCTTATCTGAGTCCATACAAAATTTGTTGGATAATAGACACATTCAGAAGCATTCATGTAAAATAAAAATCTATAAAAATTGGTCGGGTAGATCTTTATATAAATTTCATTAAAAATAAGTTTTTTTATTATACAATTTAAGCATAAAATAATGTAATTTATATGCAAATCAATCAAATTTAAAAAATGTTATTATAATTTAAATATTATAATAATAATAGAAATATGTATTAATTATGAAGTAAAAATGCCATTTTAATTACCATAATTAGGTGCCTAATAATAATCTTTTTATGATACATAATAATAATAACAGATAAAGTGCAAACTATAATGATAACTGTAAAGTAAATAAAATAATAATTTGAAATTCCAGTTATTGAAATATGTCGATTATTTGTGAATTGTAAATGTTTCTATATTTTAATGCTGTAAAATTTACAACAGTGTGGTATATGGCATTTATCTGGTAATTAATGGGTTAAAATTGTATTCAGATTTTGTATTTTTCATAAGCTATAAAATACATCTCTTTTTCCAAAACAAAAAATAGTAAGGCCAAGATTGTATGTAATCGGGTATTAGTCTGTGGTAAATGTAAGATAATAAGTGTGTTGTAGCTGTGAATAAAATTAATTTGTGGTATTGATAAGATTAAATTTTACCATTAACTTTTTTTATTATTAAATAACTTAAACTGAACTTTTTATCGAATGAATTCTACTCTTGTGTTTAAGTATTGTTAGAATATTGGTATTTTCAAATAATTCTCTCCTTTATGTTATTTCATCCATTCTTGATTTACAAACGGTGGATATTGCAATCCTTAACAAGATATTCATATAAAATAAACAAAAAATTCCATAAATCTTAATTTGCAGAAGTGTTTTCTTTATGTTTCATATTCAAATCATGTATTGTATATTCTTTTTGAGATGCATAATATTAAATGAGTGATAAGTTCTTAATGAATGAGAATTTTATTTCTTTATTAAATGTTTATAAAATACATAAAACATTAATAGCAGTAGGAAATAAGTAATACGATATTATGAAGATTGGCCACTGAGTCTGATTATTCCAAATATATTAACAGAAATGGTTGAATACCATTTAATAAGATTGTTTTCAGGTCTTTTTCACCCTTTATGTGTGTGCATGTGCACACACATAAAGGGAAATGTTGCTTCCCAAAATTTCATATAAAAGAAAAAACAAGAGAGAGTTTGTAGTACGGTATAGCTCTTTGTTTCTCTTCCTTTCACACTTACTACTACATTCAAGCCCAGCTTAAATTTTTTAAATATAATTTATTTATTTGGTATTGTGTTTATATTTAATTTATTTATATGTCTGTTAATATTTTTGTGTTCTAATTTTGCACTTATGTTATTTTTTTTAACTTTGTTCATAAGTTGTTTTTTTTTTAATTAATGTAACATACTGTGTTAATTATTCTTTCTTTAAAAATAAACCATAATTTTTATTATATTTATATTTTTCCATTGATTGTTTGGATAATTGATAATTCTATGTAGAATTATGTGAGTTTTATTGATTATTTTGTGAATGTAATTCCTCCTCTTATTTCTGTACAAGTAATTCTAAAATCCTTCAACTTTTAACATTTTGTCTTATGGTAAGTTGTTAAACTTCACTTTGTATGTAAACAAAAATTCATTTTTTATACGAGTGCTGTGGTTTATTAGTGTTATTTATGTTTTTGAAACAGCTTATCATATTAAATATTTTTAATTGAATTTTTAAGAATTTATAATTGAATTTGTACCATTTTTAATGGGTTTTATCTTTTACAGAATAAATGTTCATTAAACAATAAATTTAAAATGCTAATGAAGCTACTTACACATAAATATTACTGAATAATTATGAGGAATAAAGGAACATTTCAGATTCCCGTGTTCTGCTGTTAAATCTAGTTACTTAATCAGTATTGAGAATGATTTTTTTTTTTTATAATTGAGAGAAAGTTAAACAGAATACTGAGAAATTCCAGGAATGTTGATGTCTGTCACTTGTGAATTGTTTTTATGTAACTATGAGTCTTATCTTGTCAAGAAAATATATGATTATCATGTATTCCGCATTCCTATTATACTTTTTATGTAATTTATGAATTTCCTATTGTACTGTTTGTTTAGATTTTGATTTTTCTTACAATATGTTATGCGAATAATATAAACTAAAGGATAATTTTTTTTAAAAGCTCTGCAGCTGAATCTCATTTGTTTTGAGTTTAAAATGTACCCCATAAATTGTTATAAAATATCAGAATATATATGGAATTTTTTCAACTGTATATCACCTTTCACATGGTGTATTATCATGTCAGTAAGTTGCTCGTAGTAATGTGATGTAAAATTTATTGAAGAATTGAAAACTTTTTTTCTATTGGATGTAATTTATAATTATTAGGGATAGAACAGATTTTTTTTAGTTAATATAAAAATATATAAAATAATAACAAATTTTGTATTATGCACATAAGAAAAAATTAATGTTTGAAGTACCTTGAGGGTTATGGATTATGGATTCAAAATTAGTTTTTTTTTATGGTTTTTGTTAGTTCTCTATTACTTTATTTTGTCTGTAACTACAGACAAAATGTTTGTTATAAAATAAGATGTTTCAGATGTTAAATATATTTATTATAAATTTACAAGGAACATTACATTTACTCAATCAAGTATACTGAAATGATCTACGCATCTGTACACAGCAACACAGATTCCCATATATTCCGAACATCTCATGCCTCAAAATCATAAATTTAACTATGTTTAAAACTTAAAAATAAAAGCTATACTCATAAACTAAATAGAATAAGATGTAAAATGGTATATGTAGATCAGCACAACACACTACAAATGAATATCAGATAAATCAATTACAGTATGAAACCTTAGAATTAATTAAAATATCATTCCATACAGTCTAAACTGCTATATGGAGCACAGAATAATATCATACAAATAAATAACTCAAACGAGGTTCACTTAATAAAACACTGAAAAATGAAAATAACTGTATGTAAGTTGTAAAAGGAGGCCTTATTTCAGACAATTAAATATCATAAACATGTAAGTGTATAAAGAAAGAGCTCTTTTAGACAAATAAAATTAAGATTGAAAAACAAAAATAAAAAATCACATGTTAAAATCAACTGCATCTTATTCATTGACCCACTTTCCCATAGGAATTGTATAACAGTATTTTTAATATTTTTTCTTTTCCAAGGTTGATATAATCTTGCCCTTCATGTTTAGGCTTGATGTCAAGCTCTATTATTTTATGCTTTGTTCTAATAAATTAAATAGTTATAAGTGCTTCTTTTTTCTCATTACAATCTTATCAAAATTTTATCAGTATATATTTCATTCTTAACATTTTTAAAATATCTCTATCTTTACCTTTTTTTTTTTTACATTCATATTTCGTTGCCATTCATTATAAAAATTAATTTATAACTTTTTTGTTTATCTGGAGATAATTTTTATTATTTAAAAATGAAACGAGTTATTTGATTGGCTAATGTATTTTTTTTCTTATCATTGCAGTGATTATTTTGAAACCCTTGTTTCCTGTAATATGTCAAACAATTTTTCATTCATAATTGTTAATCGACCAGAAAGGAACTTAACCTGATATCAGGTATTTGTTTAACAGAAGAGCTTGTATTTTAGTTTACTAACTATTGAATTTTATCTTAGAATCTATGAAAGAATTTTTTTTTAACAGAAGATCCTAAGGTCATTTATATTTTCTTTATATTTTTATCTTTCTATTAGTTTATTTGTAAATTAAAGGTTTGAAAATATCTGAAAATTATAATTGTATGGGCACATTTCATTTCATGTTTTAAATATTACAATTATAAAATAGTTACTGTTATAAAACCAATTTTGTTTTTATTTTGATTGACTAGAGGTTTCCATTCATAATTGTCAATTTAACATCTAGGGGAAATCTTAGCCAAATGATTTTATAGTTTGATATTTTTACATGCCATATGATTATGGGGATTGTTGAGGTCGTTCCTTTGGGAATCATGATCTTGTATTTAATCCAAGAATAACCCTGAGAGATTCTGAGCAGGGATGGATGCTCACGGGCTAGTGAATATCTTGAGCTCAACTTTTAATGTGATGTTGTTTTGTTCTGAAGTACCTGTAAGAGTAAATGATCTTTATTCATCTCCTATCACTTTCCTTATCCTTTTTTTTCCTGAACTTGATTCTTTGAGTATAAATCTGGCCATATTAGATCCTTCATGATTAAGATATAATGACCTTAGAGGTAGTACATCCTTGGTATTATCTGGTAGTGAGTCTGGCTGGAAACTGAATCAAGGATTTCTTTTCCAATTTAATCCACAGTATTCCTAATGCTGAACCTTCTAAAACACAAATACTAAAAATTTTTATTAGTAGTAAATACTGCATTTGTTTAATTTAAAGTTAAAAAGCACACCACTAACCTTTAAACTTATTTAAAAAGTTAACACTGATTTTGAACTTTAAAATTTTTTTTAATCACTTATCTAGTTTACATAACAAATTGCAGAATTTGTATTTGGAAAACCGTGTTTTTCATTTTTTTTTTTTTTTTTTTTTTTTTTTTTTTTTTTTTTTTTTTTTTTTTTGTTTATATCAGTAAACTGCAAATTCCACAACCACATTTTTATCGGCAGCAAGCACAAA
>JAAAKQ030067467.1:8235-22054 GCA_010016005.3 Zanna intricata | reverse complement strand
ATACCTGCATTATATATTAGCACTATATGCTCCGTAAATAAATATTTTTAAATTTCAAAATGTATTACTTTATGCACATACACTGTACTTACATAAATGTACACTGACTTAAAAATAGTTTAAAATATTTTACAGTTAACTATATATAATTATCACTTAATACAATCAGTCACTGTAATATAAATTTTAAAATGAAAGTAATTAACTGTATCACTATATGTAGTAATTTAATTTTTAGATTTATTATTCAATTTTTTACACTGTTATTTGAATAACAATGCATTAAAAAAGATAATGATAGTAGGATTATCAAGAATTTGTAAAATATTTGGAAATTTCCGATTGAAAATAGATATGTACTGTAGAATTTCTACTTTTCAATCGTAAAGATTCCATTCTTGAGTTTGAAGCACTGTGTGAAACGTATTAATTCACACAAAGAAAAAGTTACATTAATCTTTATATCATCTGCCCTGGTCTTTCTTGTGGCTATAATTCATATAAAGCAATCTGGGATACAAGCGAACCAATTAAAATTCCTTTTTTCGAAAGTAGTGGTGTTCACTATATATATGTATAGGCTGAGTGTATATGGGCCCTGACTGTATAAAGAAACAGAATGTAGACGGTCATTTTGTATACATTCTAAATATGTATACAAAACGGGTGGAATACTGTTATGGAATGTTATATATTTGATTTTGTAAAAAGTCAGCAGGAAACTAATCATATTTTCTCTAGTAACCTTAGCATTGGATGACATTATTCTTAAAAAAGGCTATGGAAGTAACTTGTGTCTCATGTCTGGTCATCTTCAACTGTTATGACCAGTAAATATGGTGCTTAACAAACATTATATACAGAACAGTTGTTTTAGGACTTTTGATCTTACAAAATAACAACTTTGATTGTTATTAAAAAAAAAAAAAGAAAGACACTTGTTTGTATGTCTACTAGTGTATTGTTTTAGATTATTTCTTCATATAATATGTTTTATATCTACGCTGTAGTTAATTAAGCAAGATAACAGGTGGATTTTTTACCTGAAATGATTATTTAATTTATTTATTTAATACCAGCACAGCAAGGCAACTTTACACAGTCCAATGCACATGTACAAAAAATAAAGAAAAACAATAACTTAAAGAAACAAAATAATAATTCTAACATCTGGATACAGTCTCTTAAGCACTTACATATGTGATAGAGCCTTTATTCAAGTTCATTCGTCTTATAGTTTTTCTGATACTTTTTTACAATTCTCAATACTAGACTTCAGTTAAATGAGATAATTTATTAAAATAAAGTATTTTTTATGATTCATTCGGTTAATTTCTTTAAATATTTGCAATAACTGAGAGGATTTATTTGTAAAATTACTTATAAAGTTTTGGGTTATTTCTCTATAATGATGACTCAATGATTTTAATATGTATTATTATAATAAATTAAATGGTAATTTGTTATTTCTATTTTTTTTTTATTTTTTTACTATTTTGTTATGTATAGTTTTTAATTTTTTTTTAATTTGATTTCTATTAACTGACCCCCAATACCATAGCAAACAATTGTGTAATAAATTTCATACATAATAATAAATAAATTTTGAACTATAAGAAAACTGTTTAATCCTGATAATTCAAAAGTAGTATACTTCATTTTATTTATTTCATTTGAAATTTCACAATCCCATCTGAAATGCTGATCATTGATAATACCTAAATAGTTCATGTAACATTTTCTTTCAAAAAATTTAATTCATTGTCAATTACAACATTAGAATCAGTAGGTATACCGTCATAATGATTACAAAAAATTAAATAGACTGTCTTAGTTGCATTTAGAGCTAACTAATTGGAATATAACCTTTCTTTTAATTCAGTAAGTTGCTTTTCCAATTTATTATAAATTTCTAACAATTTTATTTTCTACTTTTCTAATTTTTTATCTTCTTATTTCATGAAATTAAATAGAACCAAAATATATTCAATCAACTCAAATAAAAATACGGTGCTAATAGTAAGTAAACTTCTTAAAATAGTGATATCATATGCTAGCCCATCGGGCTGGCTAGTGGTTAACGCAACATCGCAAATTAGCTGATTTTGAAGTCAAAGAGTTCTAAGATTCAAATCCTAGTGAAGATAAACTTTTATATAAATTTGAATACTAGATCGTGGATACTGGTGTTCTTTTGTGGTTGGGTTTTAATTAACCACACTTCTTAGTAATGGTCTACCTGAAATTGTACAAGACTACATTCACATTCATACATATCCTCTGAAATAATACCTTACGGTAGTTCCAGAGGCTAAACAGAAAAAAGAGAGATATCATATGCTACCTTAACTGATAACAAAGAGATTCCACATTTCTTTCCTCACTGAACACCTTTCTTTTTTTTTCATTTGCATTAATTTTATTAATACTTAAACATTATCAGTGTTATATATCATAATCTGTCATAATTTAATATATGACAGATTATTCTGGATATCTAAATGATAACTGAAACAAGAGACCATTAAATGGAGTTGTTTATGATTAATGAAGTATCACTATTGGAGACCACAAGTACATCATATTTGTGCCTTAACTGCCCAGCTAAGATTTTCTGGTTTTGCTTATTAGTTAACAGTGACAAATTGCTGTTGGGAGGCAATATAAAAACAAATTACATTTATGTTGTATCCTTGATACTGGTAATTTTTATAATGAAGTTTTTTTTTAATCCTAAATCTATTGACTGGTTTTATATTGTTCTCCTTTTTTTTTAATCTATATTTCCTTCATCATCAATTACCTGAATTATTTATTACATTTTTATTTTCCTCCACAGTTCTACGTAAATTAATTTTTTCTACAACCATTTTAAATGAGTTTAAATGACTTGTATTGAAAATAAATGTGTGTATACACTTGTAGTATAATGTATATCATATACCCAGACTTTTTTTTAGCTTTCTTCTGCAGAAAGTTCAGATTACCACGATTTTAACCTTTGATAAATAACTTTTGATAATCTCAGTATTTTCATTGACACAATTATGTTAAATATCTATAAAAATACAATATTCAGCACAATAATTTTATATGCTGACATCTTGTAATAATTAATAATACTTAGCTTAGATTTTTTGAAGTAAGATAGGCTATAGATAGAGATAGGCTATAGAGAATTTCTTTACATTCTCAGATATATAAAATTTTCTTATATAAAATTGCATTAGTAGAAAATAATAAAATTTAATGAAAATACAGCTAAATATGATGCCATCTTAAAATTTGAATGAATCATTGATGTATTTTTCAAGGTGTTAGAACAAATGCAAATGATATAATTTGCAGTCTTGGTGACAGAATATGGAATTTATTTAATTGTTACTTTTCAGTGGAGAAGAATCAAAGATTGGTAAGAAATCAAGAAAATCTTTCTTCTAAATATCTGCTCTAGACAGTAATACGAGGTGTTATTAAATAACGAGACTAATGCTGTAAAATATTCCATTTTAAATTTACACATGTTTAGTGATCCCATTCAATATATACCCTCCTCTATCCCTACAACGCTTTATGCAATTTTCCATTGTTCAAAATAGTGCTGGAAATCTTTTATAAGCTCTTTCATGACATGTGTCGCTTCTTCTTTCACAGCTTCAGCGGTCTAAAATCTTGTTCCTTTTAATGCAGATTTGACTTGGAGAACAAATAGAAGTCAAATGGTGTCAGGTCAGACGAATAAGACGGATGGTCTAACATTGGGATGTTATACTTACTTGATGCTGTGGCCCTGCAAATCTCAGTTGATTCTTCGCCTCGTGTTCCATCCTCTTCCACCTCTCTCTATCCCTAACCAGATGAATGTCTGCAAACCAGCTGCTGCAAATCCTTCAGCATTTGGTCATTGCACCTCAACTTTGGTCTTCCCAATGGACGTTTCCCTGCTGGCATGTTTTTGATTACTTCCAATAGACTTGTTCCTTGCTGCCATCCCAATATCTGGGATGTTATACTTGGATAGAAAATCTTGACAGATAATGCAGTGTGACCCTGTGCGTTGTCATAATGAAGAACCCATGACTTGCTCTTCCATTATTCAGGTTGGTTTTTTTTGTATTTTTTCACAGAATTGAGCAAGGACCTAAGGTAATAATGTTGATTAATAGTTTGACTTTCAGGAACCCGGTGATGGTACACAATCCCATAAATATCGATAAAACATTCATCATCGCTTTGAATTTTGATCATCATCTTCAGTGTTTTCTCAGCCATCTTGGAGACACTTAAACCATTCAGAAACACGTGATAAACATTCATTGTCATATACTTTTTTTAATAACAGATAGGTTTCAGTGACGGTTTTTCCAAATTTCATATGATATTTCATGACAGTTCTTTGCTCTATTAAAACACTTATCATTTTTTCAGCAAAATTAAAAAAACAGATATCCAAACGAAGGCTAAGGCCAGACTATTATGTCTACAGAAACTGGAATGGCAACAATCAAAAGAGGTTTCAGCTACACAGCTGTCTGTCATATGAATTTGGCTCATGCACAGTCCTGTAGTAGCATTAAGTCTCGCACCTTGTATTTTACTGTTGAATTTATATTTTAGATATAAATATCTTCTGAACACTTTTTGAAATGATCAGTAATTTTAATAATTCAGATGATCATGAATACTTATTAACTATGTATTATATGTGCTTTGAACCATTGCAGTTACATTAATTATAAGCAAAATAATTATAAGTTATACATTAATTAATAATAATCGTTTGGATTTATGTTACATTAAAACCATGTCGTAAATGTACTGATATTAGCTTTCAGGCTAGAACAGTCTTTTGTGGTTCTCTTTTTCTTCAATACTTTTTTAAAAATTTTTTAGTCAATTTCCACCTCCTCATTTCTTGAACCTCTCTTGTTATCCGTTTTAATTATTTGCCTTCTATTAGAAGTTTTAATCGTCCTCATTATAATATCCTTGTTATTATTACCATATTAATACTTTTCAAAAATCTCAATGTTTATGATAATATATCTAATATTTTTTTTTTTTTTTTTAGGGCGAAAAACGCTAAAGCATTTTAATGTTATATTTGTTAGTCAATCAAGTGTATATTTTTAGGTTGTCTTTGGATTTACTATAGAAAGTTATATTTTTATTAATTTTATGGATTATTCAATTAAATGGTTATAAGCAAATTTTAATAAACCCCCCTTTCATTTGTTTTAATACTAATTTTAAAGCTTTTTTTTTTAATTCTATTTATTTAATTTACAAATTTCATATCAACCAAGTAATCAATATGCTTAGTTAGATATACAATATTCAAGTTTGTACACTAAACTATGGTTAATAACTTTGTTACTTTCAACTTTTGATTAATCTGCACTAATTCATGCTTTTCTTATGAAATTTAAACATTTTTTTTAGAAGAAAATTATGGTCAAAGATAAATATAAAAAATATTTCATTTATTAAAGACCAGTGTTTTGGTATGTCATATGTTATGTGCAAGTAATGTATTATTGTTGATTGGAAATATATTTAATGCAAATTAATTATTACCGGTTTGTAAATTTTCCATTGCTGTACTTGCGTATTTTATATTTTCTAAGCAGTGAAATCAAATTATATAAGCTTTAAAAATTTTTTTAAACATTTAATGAAAAAATTAGTAATCTTTAAAACTAATATACTGTGTGTGTAAGAAAAGATGTATTAAAAGTAATTTAATCCAGAATTAGGCAAAATTATTAGATTTCCAATATAGTTTAATTTATTCTTTTTGTAAGTAAATATTTAATGTTAAAAATTTAACAGTAAAATTAGACATACTGTTCTACAAATTATTTAATGATTACTTAGAAAATTTATTATATAATTTTTTAAAGGCATTTTATTTAAATTGATAAACCATTTAATTGTATTTTACATTATTCTTTACAAACTGATAATATGTTCCTCTACTGTTATTGAGCGTTCTCAAAAGTGTTGCGACACAATTGTCTCTAAAGTACACAATATGTATTTCAAGTTATTAAAACATGAACGTTAGAAATTAAATTAAAATGAATCTGCATTATTTTAAATAATTAATATTTGGTTTAAATTATAAATAAAAATCATTCGATAATTTTTTACAACAAAAAAATTCTTCGTACTTTGTTAAATAATCATCATCAACAGATAGAGGGGAATTGGTAAACGGTAAAAAAAGAATGTAAAAAAATTGTAAAACAAACAAAATCAGTATTTGTTGATTCCCACTAGAAGAGCATTTCTATTTGTGTTTATTGAACTAAAAAATATATATATGAATATATAGATTTGGATTTATAAAAATTAAAAAACATAGTTTACTAGAAAATGATAAAATACCATTTTTTGACCAAGTTAATAGTGAAAGGTTACTTAAATAGAATCCAAATAAATTATATTCGGCACTCTGACTGGCCGTATATGACTCGGTTGTTACAGAAATAATTTCATTACATTGTTTTTAAGTGGTGCTTCTTTAATCAATTCTTAATATTTTTGCTTACTATTATATTTTTTATACAATGATTTTTATTAAAATCATTCTTTAGATTTCAAATTTTTTGAATTTAACTTCAAATTCATTTAGGTTATCAATTATCTATACTTATTTATACTAATTTAATTTTTGATTTAAAAAAAAAGTTCTGGTTTGTATACTGATGATTTTTTTGTCTTCTAAAAAAATGTATTAAAATAAAAAAACTATTAAAAAAATGTAATTTAAATTAATTAATATTCCAGATGGATTGTAAATAACGATTGATAGTATAATAAAATTTAATTAGATGGTTTAATAAAATTTTTAATATAATAAAAATTGATTCTAAGGTAAAAGTTGAAACATGTTATTTGATAATTTACCTTTAAACATACATTGTAAATAAAACATAAATTCATTGTAAACCAAATGCCAACAATTATTTACGATATGATAAACAAATTTTTTTTTTTTTTTTAATAATTTTATGTATTTTTTTTTATTTTAGATTATTGAGAAATCAGTAGATAATGTTAGGATACTGTTCTAATTAAACATTAATATTTTATATTTATTAATTATTAATATATTGTATATTTGTATCAAAACTAAAGCAGGATCATTAATAAGTAATCTTAGTTAGATTCAATAGATGTTGTAATTTTATTCTGAAGAGGTGTATAAATAATCTACTCAGGTTTTTTATTTACAGAAAATTAACACCCAGTAAGTAGTTAAGTATAACTGGTTTTGCTTGTTTACTATTCTTATTTTATATTAATTTGACTTACCAAAAAAAGATTTTCATTATTTAATCTTTGTAGTGGAGTGGTAGCATTTCTGCTGTTCATTCAGAGGTTTGAGGTTGAAGTCCCATACAAGCTTAGCATTTTTCTAATTTCATTATCATCCATCAGTAACTGCTTTGGACATTAGAATTGTTGTTGCTGTATAAATAATGAATTAAATGACAAATTATAATTTCAATACCATTCTATTGATTAAAATAAACAAGAAAGTATGTTAATACAACTTTGTGGCACCTAATTTTTTTTCTTGTGTTTATAATACATGGTCATACCAATTTCCAATTTTTATGAAATTTTTAAGTATTTGGCGGAACTTCAAATGGGCTCTCTTCTTGGTATTGGGAAGAATAATGTATATAACTAAATCACAGGTATTATAACTTCAAAAAATTCAAATAAAACTAGCCTCAAAATACAATTTGAAATTACATCCTAACAGAAATTACGCCGTAAAAAACTAACACAATTAAAATAAGTAAACATAAACTGTAATAAAATCAAAATATAATTGGTAATATTGTAACCCAATTTAAATACATCAGAGAAATAATAACAAATAACCTAAATGGAAAAACCTCAATCCAAATAAGAAGAAACAAACTAGCTAAACCTGAAAATTAACCTGGTACACTTACGATAAAAAATGCCTATAAATATATGCAAAAATAAGACACTACAACACAGTTATGAAACCAGAAACCACTTATGGAGCAGAAACACTCTTCCTTCCAAACAAACAATAAAAGATAGACATACTCCAGATAATCAAAAAAAGAATTGAAAGAACCTCCATCAATAAAAAGTACCAGAGAGACGGGCAGTGGTGGATTACGCCCTACAAAGTTTTGTACAAAGAGTTAAGGCCCATCACTGATGCCATACATAAGAGGAGACTAGGATTCTTTGGATATATCATGAGGATTCAAGATTCAAGACTTTTGAAAAGCTAGTACAGGACATTTTCGACTCGAAAAACAACAAAACAGGATGCAGATGAGTAAGAGAAATAAGAGATGATTTGAATGAAACTGGCCTTACATCAGAAAACACCAAAAGTGGGGACAGTTTTTGTATGTATGTATGTTGTGTGTTTGAAGTATAATAACGTGACTGAATAAACCAATTTTTATGAAAATTACAAGTACCCCTGTACTTATATATGGGGCTATTTGTTGGTAAAATTTTGGGGTCAATATGTCCAGGGGGTGGGGTAGATAATTCTTTTAGGGCCAATTTTCTCAAAATTTTGTAAGCAGCCCTATTTTATATTAAGCTGCATACGTGCATGATTGATTATCTTACCATTTAAAAAAACCAAATTTGCTCCAAAATTCCCCCTTCTCCAAAAATTGATAAAAGCTATCTTTTTGTTATGCATATTTTTTAATCAAATTTTGTTTTGTCGTATAAAAATTTAAAAACAATTTTTTTTAAATTTTATATTATAAAAATTCTAATGTTTTTTTTTAAATATTTTAATCAATATAATTTTTTAAATATGTATCTGCAAATAAAAAAGAAAAAATACATCACTGTAGATGGGCTTAAGTCTGAAAACATTTTAATGGTATAAAAAAGTAAAGTTAAGAATGTTTATTCTGTACTTTGCAGAGTAGCTGAAGAAAAAACATAAACAGCTATATAAATATGATTTGTTTTTTCAAGAGTGTCTTTAAATTATAATTATTTAATAACTGAATTAGCTATGTAGGTTTAGGGTTTCAGAAAAGTTTTTGTATTCAGTTTTTGATTGTATACTTGTTCCAAATTTAGTTTTTAATAACTATTCAGCTCAGATCATCTTTTTTTACTTCCTTGTACAAAGTAAAGGAAGTATTGTGATTGCAAACAATTTTTGTTTTCAAATTTCATAGAAATATCAATTTTGACCATCCCTAAATCCATTTTGAGTAGTTTCAACATGACGTATGTATCTTACATAACTCAAAAAGGTTTAGTTGTAGGATGTTGAAATTTTGGATTTAGAACTGTTGTAACATCTAGTTGTGCACCTTCCCTATTGATGCAATCGACTGGTCAAAAGGTGTCAAAAAAAAGACCAAAATCCAAAAAAATTTGAATGCTTTTGTAAATGTAGTAATAAGCCCTCATTGAGAGCTTTTCAACAATAAGTGGTATTTATTTTCATCGGTTCCAGAGTTATAGCCAAATAAGGTTTTAATTAATGAAATATTTTGATCTACAACGGAAGGCCACATCGCTTTGAATTTAACATCTCTTCTTTTTTTTTTAACTTTTTTTTAGTATAGATATATTAATTTATTAACAATTATAACCTCTGATTGTAAAAAAAAAAATTACAATAAATAATAATTCAATAACAATAAATAAAAAAATATGAAAAAATATTCGAAGTTATTAATGAAATAAAATTTTATTATTTTTAAAGTATGTATGAAAAAACATCAAAATAAATGAAATGAGGATGCTTCTTTCAGAGTTGACCTCCCTGTAGGATGGTCAGATTGTTAGGACTAAAATACCTTTAAGCCTAAGGCAACCCTATCAATGAGAATTAAAACTATGCACGGCCCCCTTATCAAGTAGGTTTGTGCTACGCAAAAAAGGGATGCATTTTAGTGTGACCAATAATTTGAATCGCAAAACAAAAACATTTGCTTATAGCACGAAAAAAATTCTTGGGTCAGATTAAATTTTGAATTTAATTAAATACATGCAGTTTCATTGAACGAACCACATAGGCATTTAGCCCAAAATTTAGAAAAATTTTAAGTTACATTATTTAAAATTTATTAAATAAAACTAACAGTCAATATGTCTGAGAACAATATCCAGCGAAGATCTAAGGCAAATCATATATATTATTTTATAAATATTTGGCAATGTTATGCTAAATTTATAGAGATAGTATACCATAGTAATTGGTATTGACCCCTATAATAATAGGCATACAATGAAGTCATGTGGTGTTCACGTCAGATTTTTTTTATTCAGTATATTTATCATGAATCATTGAATCTTTGGCAAAACCAGTTATTTTAAATTCTTTTCAAATGTGATTGAACGATAGAATTTTCATTATAATAGCATTTTTTTTTTTTTTTATTTAATTGTTCTGTTTTTATCTGTTTATGTATAAATATCCTATTAAAATTTTCTTTATTATGCGTATTTCTTTCCTTAACTATGAATTATACAATAATTTAATTCAGAACATTTAAATATATTCTACGTTTGTTAATGAATTTGCATGGATTAATTTTTTAATGCTTTCTGCTACGAACTGTAATATGTACTAAATAATGATAATTGATTAAAATTGTTTTGTATGTTTACATTTAAATATTTGTTTAGTTTTTTTATGGAATTCTTGTTATTTGATATATGTATGTTTTTGGTGATGTTTTATACGTCTGGATGGTAGTATTACAGGACAAATGCTACTACAATGGTGTTAAAAATAAAAATATTATATTTAGTGGAGTAGATTTTAGGTATTTTAAACATTATTAATGCCTGAATATTGTATATGTTATTTATTTATTTATTTCATATGTATGTTATTCTTATTGTTTTATTTTTTTTTTAAGTTTTATAACATCCTTAATTGTTATTAATCTCTATTCAATGAGATTTTAAATTCTTGTCACTGGATTCACAGTTTATTTGTTTTTATGATTAATTTTATATGTATGCATGTATAAAACCATAATTACAACTTTTTTTTGTATAACGCATAAGATCCATAATCATATCAACCAATCAGATGCCTCCTTATCTTTTTGTTTTTAATAACTTACTTTTTAGATATCAGGATGATAGATTTTCACTTTTTCCATCTTTTTTTATTTTTTTTTAAATGATAATAAATTAACATCTTTTTTATAATTTTGTTTTTAAAAAAGTTTATTTTTTCAATTTTGATTTATCTATGGCCGCATTCTCTAAAGAGAAAACAATTATAATTACTTGCATGGATGGATTTTATATTAATGTTTTGCATTCATACAAGATTTATGATTTATGAGCTCCATTAAATTATTCCATCTCGATTGTCAAAATAATTTATGTTGAAGATATCAGTGTATTAATTCAGTAATATTCAATTTCACCAAAAATTATAAACACAATGTGCCAAATTTTTACTTTTGATATAACAGATTGTACTGCACATATTGATGTTGCACATTTCATGATATTCATATGAATATCATTGTAATTTGACAAAGAAAAGTGTTTATCAAAATAAGAACAAAAATGTAATTTCATCTATATTCTACAAGAGAGACAATGTTGTAAAGAGTGATTCAGTAATTTTTAATTCATGTATATAATTAATTTACTTTTAATTATTTTTATATGACATATACTACAGAAATTATTACAGTGAATCAAATTCTTGCTTGATCTGCCCATCAAGCAAGACTTACATCTGATCTGATTGTAGACGTCACCTTTCTTATTCTGATTACTCATGATCGGTGACATAATCTTTACAGTTGTGACAGTGGAGATTAGAATCAATCGTTTGACCAGGCAACAGCAGCACATAATGAACTATTCCTTTTCGATCATCTGACATAAATTTTCTTGGCATCAATCCTGGCTTTGCTAAGTTTCTGAAGCTTCATCTTATTAATACACGCACAAAGTTTTCGCACATTATCGTCGTACGTATCCGCCTTCATCGCCTGTAATAAGCACAAATAAAAACTTCTTCGCTACGTTTTAGACGTGATTTGCCAATTAACAGTAATTGGACCCATTAGATTTTTCATTGTTAATAATGTGACACCCACCGGGCTGATCTAGTGGTTAAACTCATCACAAATCAATTGTTTAACAGCTGATTTTCAAAGTCGAAGGTTCTGAGGTTTAAATCCTGGTAAAGTATATCAACCTCAGGTTCAAATCCTTTTAAAGGTTGGTTGCTTTTATTCAGATTTGAATACTAGACAGTGGATACTGGTGTTCTCAGCGGTTGGGATTTAATTAACCACATCTCTCAGGAATGGCCTGTCTGAGTCAGTACAAAACTCCACCTCATTTATATCTGATATGTATCATCCTTATGTCATCGGGGGATGTGGGGGAATTGCTCATTGTTCACTAGTTTGCAGCCTACAGATTGCAGCTTACACACCAGGAATAATTTAAAAAATCAGGTGACATCCAAACATCAAATTTTTTTGCCTGCTTCGAATTGTTTTGTGGTCAAATTTAGTTAGTTCCTGATATCACAATGCTAATGTGCTGGTCTTGTTGAATTTTTTCCATGATTTCATATACTTACTCAGACACTGACCCGAAACCCGATGAGCCGAAACTGATAAACCCATGAACCAACTTTGTTCCATACTAATATCACATCATTTCCAAAAATATAACAAATTTTTTTGAAGCGTGTCACCCTTCCCTTTTTTGTAATTGTTATAAAATAAAAATTGTATCAAGTTTCTTCCTTAGTTTCATTAATTTTCAAGACAAAATAACTTATAAAGTAATTTATCAGTCTTCTAAAAATACTCGGTGATATGTTATATTTCAAAAGCATGCAAATTAAGCCAAATGTAATTAATATAACTAGTGTTATGTAATTCTAAAACCATCTCCTAAGAGAATGCAAAAAGAAACTTTTTTCCCAACCTTTTATTAATTTGATGCTTTACACTATTTGTCTTAAGTTTTTCTTAAGGCTGTCATGTGTTTTATATATTACGACAGGTGCTAGTCAGAATCACTGTTTTTGTTAGTAAATTATATTCACTAAACTAAATGTCATTTCCCATATTAAACAGAATGAAAGTGTCACCTGAAGCTGAATATGTCTTGTATTTTGTTTGTTTGGCATGCTGATGTTTATAGTATATTCAAACCTAGCTAAGAAAACTATCAGGAACCATTTGATGCCTCATCTCCTTAATAACCATGACATAAGATACTTCTTATTATTGATAATGTTTATATCATGTTTGGGTGTGATTTGTAATGTTACCACCAACTACAAATACAGTTATGGAATTAAATGTAAAATAATTTGAATTATAACGAAGATTTATTTTAAATATTCAAGTATCATCTATGGTCAGATAGTTTGTAAAAAAATCAATACAATAAAATAAAAGAAATCAATTTTTAATATTTTCTCTTTTTCATTAATTTTTGTAAACAAGGTTTATATGAGTTATTCATAAAAAAGCAATTTTTTTTTTTTTTTTTTTTTAAGTTACTGTTTCAGTGAATATAATTCTTTTTTTAATTTTTGTTTTTAAGTAATATTATTGTTTTCAATGTGCCGTAGTTAAAAAAATCAGTTAAATACAAATAAATTATAATGTTAAAAAATAAGATTAGTACTATAACAATTTTTCAACCGTTTAAGGAGTAATAAAAAAATTATCTAAAGTTTTAATCTTTCGTGGTATGCACTATTATGATAATAAAAGATTACTTATTGTTTGAAATATGCTAATAGGCTTTACAAGTACAAATATGCTAA
>JAAAKQ030067434.1:0-15576 GCA_010016005.3 Zanna intricata | reverse complement strand
ATATATATATATATATATAGACAAGAATGAACGGAGTTACTTTGTGACATCAGTGTATTCATATTTCCTCTTAAATTTGCTTATTATCATAGCTGATTGTTACCGTGTAACTTACAGTGTATTGACTGAAGAATTTGTAGTAACATCAGTAGCCTTCTATTTGTTTAAGCTGAAATGTTTCACTGTTTCCTATCCACATGTGCCATCTAAATCTGTTGTCACATTAATTTTGAAACAAGATATCTATAGATTTGTAACTTCCTTATGCAGTTGTGTCTTAATTTGTGCCAGCAACAGGCATTGTCAGCTTCTGAATCTCTTGTCTGAATTTACAAATGAAAGTAAATTTTTACTTTCATAAGTAACTTTTACAATAAGTACTTTTACATATAAGTAAATTTTTACTTTCATTTACTAAATGAAAGTAAATCCCTTTTTTCTTTTGTTTTTTAAACCTTCCTTTTTGTAAAAAAATTTAAAAAAATTATGATCAAGACAAAAAACCCATTTTATAATTGTTTAAATGAAGAAGGCTGTAATAATACTTATTTACAACAGATGAATCTATATACTTACTTATTTTGTTATTATTTCAGTTCGATTTATTTATAATGAAAAATTTTCTAAAAATGTTATATTTCATTATTAATCGAGAAAATGGGAAATTAATTCATTGTGTATTTATGGCTTCCTAATTCAAGTAAATTTTTTTTCGATATTGTAGGAAGTTTTCTTTTAAATTCATCTGTTATTAATCCAAGTAGATTTGAAAGATTTCCATTTATGAGTGGAATAAATATTTATAATGAAGCATGTTTAGATCCTTATTTTTATGAAGATATTAAACAGATCATAGCAGGAGATATTTTAGAAGTTCAAGTTAAAAGAACCATCTAAAATTTTAAATAAAACTCCATTAATTATTTTTATCTAATAGAAATATGTTTCCAGCAGACGAATTGTTTTTTTCTATTAGACATGTATGGTATAATTGGAAAACCTGTAAGTATTTAAAAGCAGCAGGTAGTAAAAAACCAAATCCATTTATAGCTGGTTTATTGATTTGTTTGGGTGCTAACTTACCTCTGTTACAGAAAATTATTCAATTAACTATGATAAAATCAAATATATTTTAAAATATATCAGTAATTTTAATTGATTCTAATGACTGATAACTGTTGGAACATTAGTATATATAAATAATTAATGTTATAATAATTTCTTTTACTTTTGTATTAAACATCCCAGTTTGGTGTTTCTAGTTAAATTAATATTGAATAAGAGTTGACTGTTTATTATTATACTTTTTAAATTAATTTGACTAAGCCTGCTTATTTATTTTATCTTTAAATCAATTTATTTTAGCGATGCTGTGCAGTCAACTAGTGAGAGTAGTGCATATGACTTTAATATGAGTGCCTTAACAGCTCTTCTGAGGCGTCAGTCAGAGCAGAATCCTTCTGCTTCATATTTCAATGTAGATATTCTTAAATATCAGGTAAATATTTGATTTCTGCCATTCTCATTAAATGTTCTTTTTTGGGCTTATTATTTTATAAAGTTCTTACAAATATTTTGAATGTGTTTTATCACAATACTTTATATTTCTGTTGTACAAAGTATGCATGATTGATTTAATTAAAAACATACTATTTAAAGTTTTCACAAGACTTTCTTGCAGATATATTTCAGCCAGTCTGTCAGTATCTTTCGTCACTAAGATTTCTCAATAAATTTCCTCTGTGTGTTTACATTTTTCATTCAGAAAATGCACTATAATTCTAACTTTAAATTTGGCAAGATATAAGATTGGTATATATTTGAAAAGTATAATTTGATAAAAACATCTACAGCGTGTCAGTTACATATTGGCAAAAGAAATTGTGAGCATGTCGTTCAATGCTGTTTTAGGTAATTTTGGTAAAAAATATTTTGCTAATAGCCTAGAGGCAATATACATTCATATCTTGGTCTTCTGGAATGAATACAGATTATGTGGTACAAATTATACATGTGATTGATAAATACAGATTGTATTCGTAAAACAGAATGTGTTTTCTAAAAACACATTTTTTTATGTTTGTTAAATGACTATTAAATGCATAAAATTTATTATCAAAACTTGTAGAGAATTTAATTATGAGAAAATTGATGTAAAATAGTCTCATAAAAAAACAAATTAAAGTTCAAGAAATTTGATTTAATTACTTTTATTTTTTTTTATTATTGTCTGCAATTCCCACAATTAAAAAAAAAATATGATTCATTACAACTTTACTTTGCTATTATCAGATATGATTTCATAAAATAACTTAATTATTGAGAAATAATTCATTTGAACAATATTGTGTAAAAATAATATATAAACAATATTTTACAAATTTATAAAAAAATAATTTTCATCCTTTTATGTAGATTATGGATTTTCAGATCACAATTGTGAAATTGCAGTAGCATTATTTATTAATGAAAATATGCGATGAGACAATGATTATTTTTATTAATTTAAAAATGTGACAAATTCAATTAGAGATATGTGTACTTGCCAGAAATAAATTGGAAAAGTAATAATAAAATTACGTTTGATGAAAAATTTAAAAATTTTCTTAATACGTTTCAGAAGGCTTTTTTCTAGCTTGCTCTTTAGTAAAAATGAACCAGTTTAAACACAAAAAGAAAAATATATGGGTTACTAAAGGAGTTGTAAAATCTAGCTCTGTGCTAAGAATTCTTCTTGGAATTTCTAAATATATTTCATCTTATAACTTCCAGAATTATTTGAAAAATTACAAATGAATTTACTCTGACGTTATTCACACTATTATAAGATAATATTGTGATAATTTTATATGTAATTCAAACAATAAATAAAACTGTGTCAGCATTTATCAAATGTGAAAACCAATTTGGAAATAAAACAGGTTAGATAACTTCACCAAAAATGCAAAAGAACCAAACTTCCATTTTCACATCCAGGTAGTTAGAAATTTAATCATTTCTTTTCCACTATTATAAAGAACTGATATATTCAACAAAACAACTTGTATAAAAAACTATATATTTATTCATTTCAAACAAATTTCACTGAAATAGTTTTATTTCCTGTTGATGACCAGGAAGTTATAACTTTTATCTTAAGTACAATAAGTAAATATTTAGTGGGTATTGGTGAAATTTGTGCCATTATTTAAAAGAAGTCATAGGTGCTACTGTTCTCTCATACAAATTTCATTAATGACTATTTCAACAACAGAGTATTTCCCAGCTGCCTTAAGACTTGCATTGTTATTCCCATCCTTAAGAAACATTTGGCTCTTCATTTAAAAAATTATTGGCCAATTTTGTTATTGAATTTTTTCTACAGCATTTGAAAAAATTATTAAAAATTGAATTAACAATTCTTGAAAAGCATAATGTATTAATCAATTTTCAGCATGAGTTTTGGAAAAAATTGTCTACTGACATAGCCATTTCCCAGTTTTTAGAAACTATTTTAAATTGCATAGAAAACAAAAAGATTTTGTTTTCAATATTTTATGATCTCAGTAAAGCATTTGATTTAGGCTACATCTTTACTGATGAAAAACTTTATAGCTGTGGTATCAGAGAAGCTGCTTTCAATTTGTTAAATTATCTCTGTTGCTCATAAAACAAAATTATTATGATGTAATATTAGATGACAAATTTCCATGGGATTATCAAATTGATTTCATTTGTAACAAAATCAAATCATACTGTTTTGCTTTGAAGTCCATAAATCGCTAAAGCTTGTCATCATTATTAAATATCTATTATGTTTACGTATATTCCAATTGAAAGTATAATTTCTTCTTGGGCTCCCTCAATAAGTTATAGTTAGTTTTTAAGATACAAAAATGGGCTATAAGATGATTGTTTGGCTCCCATTAATTAATGAGTCGTGTAGATAGAAAATTAAATATACTTTTAATATAATATTTAATTTTACTTGTGTTCATAACTTTCGTAACTTTTCTAAACATATTATTTGGAATCTTCTTAGCAAAGATCTTTTTACTTTTTCCGTAAGGAATAACAATATCCATCTCTACCAAACCAGTCAGTCGAACTGTTTTTATTTGACTAAACAATAGAAGTATTGTGTTAAGTTATACAAAAAACTAGAAAAAACTTATTCTGTTTCCTTTACCATTTTTAATAAATTACCAAACCATGTGAAAAATCTTCCCACCAATTTATTTAACATGCAGTTAAAAAGTTATTCATTTTTCAGAAACAGTAATACTGTCGTTGAATTTTTTTGCATCCTGTTCAAGGATATTGATATTGTTCAAGTATTTGTAAGTATGTGCTGAAAATAATTTTCAATAATCTCTGCTGAATTTGAATTAGTTTATAGTATTTTTTTTTTTTTTTATATATTTAATGTATTGTAGAAGGTTATTTTATTTTATTTATTAATTTTATATACAGGTGATTCACATACTGTTACTGGTGCTTTCTGGGCTCATTTTACTAGCGACAATTATGAAAAAAATTGATATATATGTGGGTTTGAAAACACTCTGTTAGTGAGTTATGGTTAATGAAGGATTTTGCCTGATTCCTGGGGAGAGAGTGAAATAAACCATACTGAAATTCTAGGAACCCTAATTAAGGACTAAACCTGATTAATGCTAAATCAATGTGATGCTCTCCTGTCGTGTGGATTGACTTCTTCCTGAATGTGTTCATTGTGAAGGTTATCAATGCTATCCCAACTGAGCCTTATTAGTAAATAAAATCAATATGTGCATTCAGCAGTTCATATTCAACCAGTTGCAATATTGCAAACAAAGAGGAGGATCTCTTGGTTGAAGATTTTTTTCTGTACTCATTTATTTTGGAAGTATACAACTTTTTGTTACAAAGTGTTCTCCCTATCAGATAATGGGAAACTTTGAACCACCAGGAAAGGCATCATGTACTAACATCAGGACTGCATTGAGTAGTCTGTATAATGGTTTCATCAGTATCTGAATCATTTTGGGCAGAAAATGATGCTATTTCCATAGCATATGGAATGTTTCTCTAATTGTTTTTGGATATGGAACTCTGCAGTTAGGAAAATGTCTAATATTCTCCAGCAGCAACAGTTATATTTCTGTCACACACCCCCAAGGTAAATACCATGTCGGCATATTCCTCATTTGTAAATAACAAAGATATTGTTATATAATATGACACCAATTAAAATACACACACACACACACATTAATTAAACTAAACTGTACTGGCAACAGTTCACAATAGTAAAGCAGAACATGCAATATGTTGATACATGATGTAAAATGTATTGTTGATGAGCTGATTTTCATGTTACCAACTTACAAACTATTAATTTCTCAAATTTTCTATTTGACAGTGATTTCGAGAAAGATAGATACATAAACTGTATTGTCTGAATTCTGAATAACATAAGTACTAGTTTTGTTATTTGTTTTATTTTATTTTTATCCTTAATGTGACGTATTTTTTATAACATTGCATTTTATAGAAAAGCAATCATGCTTTGTACATGTAATCCCTTTGTTTTCATACAGTAAGTATTAATAATAAAATAAAATTTATTGGACCATTTTACATCAGTTTTCTCAGAATTAAATTCTCTATAAGTTTTAATAATAGATTTTATACATTTATTATTCATTTAACAAAGTGTTTGTGTTACAAATGTAAAAAAAAAATGTGTTTGATAATATATTTTTCTGTTGCAGCAGATATTATGAAAACTACTGGAGATAAGGTTCTGGAACTTGTTTTATTCAATTTTTCAGGTCAATAACCATAAGAAACCATTAAGCTTATTCCTTAGTTTGGGTTTCTAGAATTTCAGAACAGTTTTATTAAATTCTTTGCCCAGGAATCAGGGTGAAATTTTTTACTAGCCATAACTCACTAATGGAGAGTATGAACTTTTTTCATTAGTTTCACTAGTAGAATGAACTCAGAAAGTTCCAGTAATATTATGCGAATCACTTTGTATAACTAATAATAAAATTCTACTTACTTAAAATTTCAGATAAAAGCCAAAGCTGGTGCTGGTTCTTGTCCATTTCAATTAGTTGCCTACTGGAAATGTGAATGGAACCAAACAGATTTGAAAATAGATTACAAATATAATAGTCATGCAATGGCTTCACCATCTCCACTTCTTAACTTAACTGTAGCTGTTCCAGTTGATGGAAATGTGAAAAATATTCAGTCAAAACCTACTGCTCAGTGGTAAGGACAATTTATTATTATTATATATTTTATATTCAAATTAATAAAATAAATACTGCCAACATTATAAGAAAAAAAGATTAATCCTATCTCAATTTGAAAAACTATTTTGGTATTTTTTGTCATAAACGTTTTGGTACAGCTTTGTCATAAAAGTACAATTATAAGTAAGAATTATTAAAAAATTGCTTTTAATGTTTGTTAAATAATAATGCTAGCCAATGTTTAGTCTTTCAGTTACCGGTTTACATATTTTGCATTACCACAGTTGAGTTTTAATCTTTATTTCCAAATTACTTTCATGGAAATTTGCCAAGTTTCATTATCAGGCACAGCTTTTTATTAAAATAGAATCCATTATTTCAACATCACTGTATCATCACCAAAATTTTATAAAATATGTGGTAACGAATACTCATTTAGAAATAAATTATTGCTTAAAAGGTCGCACATAATTGGTTAAGCTGTATATGCTGATAACCTATGTAAGTAAGTAACTAAATTTGAATTTGATACGACTTAAAAGTTGTATAATTAATTAAAATCATAAATTGAAAGAAAAATTTAATTAACAACCACTATGTGCTGTCAAAAAACAGTATCACTAAATAAAACTATAAATATACCACAAAGAGCATAATTTTTTTTTTTGGTTTAATTAAAAAAGAAGTGAGATATGCGTCTATAGTTTTCAGATTAAAAAAGGTAAAAATATAAAAGTCAGATTAAAAGGCAAAAATATAATTATTTTATATTTGCTGCATAAACAGGAAAAGGCTTTAAATGATTATCTTTTTTATAGTAGTGATGCGAAGCCTCACCTGCCAGGTTAACTATTTCAGTAGGTTAATAGTCAAAAAGATTAATAATAAGATCCTCACTTTACTGTAATCATCCGGAGGTCCCGGGTGCAAATCCCAGTCAGGCATGGCATTTTTCAGGCAAGCTATAATTCATTCATCTCATCCTCTGAAGATATAACCTAACGGTGGTTCCGGAGGTAAAAAAAAAAAAAAAAAAATTTACTGTAATCAATATTACATAGCACAATTTTTTAATTTAATTCACGTATCTAAATTCTGTGTTTTTAAATTTTCATTCCTGCACTAGTTATTTAGTGTTGAATAGACTCATTTTTTCTTGACGTTATTTTTACACACTATCATTTATATGAACTGGTTTTAATTCCAGTTAGTTTTGACATTTGGTCAGTTACAACTGTCTTATATATCATTTGCGTTAATGTTTGTCTCTCTTCAGGAGTTTTTACATTTCTGTATTGCTTCATCACACATCTCTGTTGTCATAGTACAGCAAAAACTACAATTCACTGTATTAATGGTAAGAAATTTCTGTTATCATGTTAATTATTATTTTTTTCTTAAATTCAGTTAGAAATTTTGTTGTAGGTTGAATGATAGCCAACGTGCATTATGGAAGTTTACCGAATTATCGCAACATTCAGATAATCATGGAGTGGGCTCTCTTCGTGCTAGATTAGAAGTAAGCAATGGCCCTAGTTCTCAAGGCACTATTGCAGCACAGTTTAACTGTGAAGGCACAACCCTATCAGGTGTTGAGTTTGAACTCATCGGTTCAGGTTATAGACTCTCTCTTGTAAAAAGAAGATTTGTCTCAGGTATAATTTTATTTTTTCTTACATGTATAATATTAATTGACATGTTTCTAAATAATAAATAATTTTAGCTGAAGAGTGTTTTCATCATTCCACTTATAAAACTTTAAAAGACTGCGATTCTCTATAATTTCACATTATTGATTTAAGAGTATGAATATTGACAACGATTTTGTATTGATTTTAGAGTATGAAGTAATAGCTGTCATTGTAGATATAATGATGTAAAATTAAAGCTTATAAACTATAATAGCCTATAGCTAATTGTAAGCTGTAAGCTCCCTGATAGCTTATAGAACATGATAGTTTTTCTATGCTTAGAATATTTCTAGGGTGAAAAAATATTAATTACCAAATAAGAATAAAACTTCAGTTGTTCAAAACTGATTCTTGTGGTTTACTCATATTGCACATTTTGAGGTGAAGTTAGTAACAACAAAAACAAACAAAAATTGTTGAGAAAATGTGTGTATTGTGAGTGATTGGAAGCCTTTGTTTAAATAACAGGAAACATTTTTAATGAACTAAAGCACCTTAAAAACTGTAGAAAATTATGTAAAAACAGAACTATTTTTTTTTTTTTTTATATATAAATAAATCTTGACATCATGACACTATGATTTTGTTTGAGAAAGAGGAAGTAACAGCTGTCTATCCAGTTTCATTTATATCTATGTACCTTATGTTTTCTGTTTTTACAACTTCACCAGCTCTTGTAAATTTTTATGTCCTCAACTGCAGTTTTTTTTATTATTCTAACAGATCTTCCATTGCAAGGATACCAGAGATTGATGAAGCCAGTCCACAACATTGAAATTAGAACCCAACACTACCTATAGATAACTTAAATTTAGTTTATCTTTTTCAGTTATTTTTTATAAGCACTATAAAGTAGTTGGAATATAGAAAGTCAGATTTAGTTTGGCCAATGCCCCTTTGTGGACTCTTTACCTTCACTGTATCATTGTTATTATAGCATCTGCATTATATAAAGAAGATGTCATTATAAAAGAATTTGCAACAATATAAAATCCATTTTAGCTCTACTTTTGGCAACCATTTTGTAATATAAATAATTAACATATTATGTCCTATATTCCTTAAATACCTAATTTAAAATAAGTGTTAAATGGTCAACTGCTGCGGTCATTAGTCACTAATAAATGCTTACCGTAAGCAGCAAAATAACATTCTGTATAGCTCCTGTTAAGTAAATAACTAAATTTTTTCTATTAGCTATTTACATTTTATATTGTTTTGTACTCTTCAGTTATCAGGGTGCTACTACCTGTGATATACTAGTTATTGTGGAACCATCAAGATCAAAGGGATAAGTTTGCCGTGTTATCCTAAAATATTTGATAAAAAATATATAAATATTGTTTGGTGAAATAAATCAGAATAGATTTCAGACTAAAATTATGTGTAAACATTCAGATTTGTTTAAATCAGAAGAATGTTTAATGTTAACTATCTATGAGGCACAGCTGATAAATTTTGCACATGTATGCATAGCATGGGAATGAAAAGAGATATTGGAATGAAATAAAACATGAATAAAAGTAAAATACCTTAGCTACAAGATGCATATTTATTTTTCAGTATAATTCGTGTTTACACTGATACACTTTTCCCAACATGTCACAAGTTTTTGTATTCCGTCATTGAAAAATTCTGATGATCTTTCTCGGATCCAGATGGCCACAGCTTCTGTCACCTCATCATAAAGCATATCTCCGTGTGTCGCATGGAGGTGAATTCGACGAGTATGTTGAATGCAGAATAGGCTCAAACTTCAGCTTATGGAGAGCCATCAGAGAGTTTGCATGGTTCCCATTGTGCACAGATTTTACAGCAACCCAGTTGCTCGATAATATGACCTACTTGTTCTTTAGATATACCTAATTGAATAGCCATGCGTTGCTGAGTGATTCACCAGTCACTTTGAAGCAAATCACCCACCTCCTTTCTATGTTTCTCATCACAGAAACTGGTCGTTCATTGCAAGGTGCATCCTCAATTGTCGCTTTGCCAGCTTCACATTTGCAAAATCTTAACACCCACCTATTCACAGTATACCCGTCAACAGTTTTACACCATAACCGTTAAATAAGCTGTTAAAAATTTGATTATTTCGTGCTGTTTTAACTGTGTTGACATATTAGTCGTACTTGATTCCATTTCAACTGTTACTGAAAACAAACCGGTAAATACATTTCAACACATTATTGCGGTTTGTAGAGGGGGATTTTAGCTATCATGTGCCACTTTGCCCAACTCAATAGTACCTTTTGCCTCCGTGTAGCATGCTAAGTACAAAATTTATCAGCTGAGCCTCATATAATCATATTTCATTGATTACAGTCGGGTTTTTCTCAGAAACACAGTGAGGATTAAAACCACAAATGCTAAAATCCAAAATACATAATCTTCTCAAACAAAAAATGTCAAAAGATAAAAAGGGCTAAATTTTATATACTAATATAAAAAAAGATAGTATAATAAAAACTTAATTTTATTTGATACTTAAAAAAATTTATAAGAATTATAAAAAAAATTTATAAAAACTTTTATAATAAATCAGAATAGTGCTTATATAGGCTTAAACAATACCGATGAACTTTATCATGGTTACCCTTAACTAAAATGATATATGATTTTAGATTTCTAAACAGTACAGAACTGAAAAATCATACTACACAGACAACAAATTAATATTAAAGATGCAGTACTTACACAGCATTGTCTTAGTGTATTAAATGCCCTAAAAAAGTGTGTTTCAGAAAAAGTCTCACAATAAAAAAACTTCTTAAGTAAAAGATTCAATATGATTAAGAAAAAAATTTTTTATGATTTCTAAAAAAGGGTTGAAGTTAAGTAAAAGTGTAAAAATAGTTTTACTGTATTTAAGATGTGGCAGTGTTTTGTGTATTGAAAACTATATTAATAAGTTAGTCTCTTTGATGAAAAATCTTCATTAAATTGAAAAAATCCTTTCGCTTACAATGAAGTATGGACTGAATATATTTTAATGTCTAATATGGTTTTTATTGTCGAGAAGAACTGAACTTTTATCAAAGTACAGTTTTGTAAATTTAATGTAGTAGAATCAGTGTGGCTGTTTTGTCTCTGAAATATAATCCTGAGTATTATGAGGGCTATTTTTTAAGTGAGGTCTATTTTTTAATGCAAACAAAACTAGTAAAATTACTGTCAAATACATTTTCTTTTTTTTCACTTTTTACACTTTTTGCTACCTTTCTACATAGTTACCTTGTTTGTTTAAACATTTATTACAGTATTTTTACTAAATTGTTTATGCCCACATCATTGAAATCAGTTGTCTGTGGGAACTACTAGTTTCAACTGTTGTTTTCTCTTCATCACTGTTAAACTACTGAGCACCAAGAAACACCTTCAGGTCCGGTAGCGGACCTGGTGGTAATTGATTGGCGAAAGGTCCAGTGGGTGGTCCATTTGCTCCCATTCTAAAGATCTGATTAACTCTAGTTTGAGCAGCAGAATGAGATCGTGCATTGTCATGCAGCAACAAAACTCCAGATGACAGTAGGCCATGTCGCTTATTCTGTATGGCACATCAAAGCTTTGTCAAGGTCTCGCAGCCTACAGCTGAGTTTATTGTTGTCCCTTTGAGTTTTGGTGTCCGATTAGTCTATTTTATTGACTAATCAGACATGATGTCTATCCTCAAGCACAGTTGCCATGACCTTGTGTGTTTACATTGTCTGTTTGGCTTTCATTTTGACTGGAGATGCCGCTTTGATGCTGGAGTGATGCAAGAAACCCATGTCTCATCCCCTGTGACAATGTGATAAAAAAGTTCATCCCCTTTCTCACTGTATTGGATCAAAAATGTTAAAGTGCTAGCCATTCTCATTTTTTTATGTTCTTCGGAAAGAAGCCTAGGAACCCATCACAAGCACAGTTTTTAAATTGCAAGATTTCAGAAATGATTTTGCATAGCATTTAACTTGAAATTTGTGGGAATATCAGTGACAAAGTGGAAATCATAATTTGCTGGTCCTCACAAATTTTGCATCAACATCACAGACCAAATCGTCTGTGATTATAGAAGGTTGGTCCAATTGCCATTCATCATGGATATTTTCCCACCTGCCTTGAACAGTCTTGCTCATTTACGCACTTTATTGTCACTCATTGAATTAGGGCTGTAAACCTCACATATCTGACGATGAATTTTTACTGCTGACACGTTCCTTGTGATCAAAAATCAAATCACAGACCATATTTAACAATTGGCAGGCCACACAGTTATTTGAAACATTTCAACTTCATAATATAAACCAAACACAGTGACGATACAATTGCAAATGCCATCAGCATTTGTGCAATGCATGCTGGAAGCTGAAGCACATGCGTGTTTCAATAGCCGTACAAAATTTACATAGCTACAGCCAATTAACCTTACTTAAAAAATAGTCCATGTATAAAAGTGATTACAAACTTTGGAGTATGTTTAAATAATGCTTGAAATAACTCATAACTTGGCAATTGGTGTATTGGTCTAAAAGATAAAAATAAAGCCAAAAAATATATTATTTTAGCTTAAAAAAAAAAACATTTCCATATTATTTAGCATCATATGCCCTGAATTCTACAATATGTGATACATGATAGGAGTTAATATTAGAAAGTCCTCATTACAAATGATGTTAAATGTTTTTACAATGATTTTTAGATGAAATAATTTTGCGTGCGTGAGTGAGTGAGCGAGCGTGCGTGCGTGCGTGTGTGTGTAGGTATGCACCCATGCACGGGTTTGTGTGCACAATGTGATCTTAAAATCTAATATCAATATTTTTTTATATTGCATTCAGGAAAATATATCTGTGATGGTGATCCGGATCCTAAATACCGTTATGCTGCTCCCTCATCCTGAGCATCAGGGTAAGTAAAAAACTTAGTTTATAAATTTCTGGGCAATATTTCGTGTCTCTTGATAATAATGTAACAAACTGTGTATCAGGTCTGTTTGGTAAATTACCATCTAGACAGCTTAAGATAACAGTTAAGTTGAACCCTCTCAACTTTTAGCACATCTAATTTAAAATTTTAAGTAAAATATATAAAGTATTCATTTAAATATTTTCAGATACAGTAGGGTTTGGGAGGGAATAATCATCCTGTCACTTTTTAGTACTGATTTTTCATAAAACTTCTGTTTTGTACATCAGTAGTTTAAAACATAATTTGAACTATTCACTTAGATAATGTACTGTATATTTTTATTTTGATGTTATGATTAACTGATTACATATTTCAGGGAGGAGTAGATCTACTTACTCAGTATTTATTGAAAAGAAGTTAAGGAATAAAATCTGATGAGTTTGTTGTACATTCCAAGTTTCATATACATTTAAAAAACATGTTTAATATAGAGATCTAGAATTTCGAAGTGGTGGTAAGTCATTGTTTTTACATATTATGTTGTTCTGTTTGAAATATGTTTAATGTTCTGTTGAAATTGTTTTTTTAATTTATGTCCAAAATTTATATTGTTTATTTACAAATTTTCCTTGTTTATACCTTCTGTATTGGAAGCTATATATTAAATATCTTTTGTATCTTTTAAAATTGTCATATAGTAATTCAAATTATATTACGATTAATGTAAAAAGTGTTAATATTGTTAATGTTATAAGGTAAATAACAAAAGTTTGGTTTATTATAATGTAAAAAAATAGTTTTATATTGATTTGAATATTTGTATCACTGTTATATTGATACTTAAAATGTTGGTATTCTGAATATTTTAAAAATTATAGTTATTTTTGTAGCGACTTTATTGTAATTATGTAAATAAATGTTAAAAATATTAACAGTTTTTTATCATTTTATCTCCATTTCATTGATGAATTTGTAAATATTTGTTGTAGTGAATTGAGTACTGATTCCAGTGTGATTTTAATATACTGATCACATATTACGTTGATCTTCCTAGAAGGATATGTTAATTTCCTTTAGTTGTGATAGAATATTATAGTGTCATTGTACTTTCAACAGGATTTTGACTTTGCTTGGAATGAATGATCCAGCTGATAAATGAACAAAAATCAAAATTCTAACTGACTTATACTGTGATTCTAAGAAAAGCTTTATATTTTTACACGGAACGGTATAGATAATATTAATAATAATATAATATTAGTATTTGTATGATACTACTAATATCTACTGCAGATATTAAAAGAAAAAATCTGAATTGATTTTTATGTTATGACTATCTAGCCTAAATAATAATTGATTTACATAAGGATTTAGAGGATTTTTTTTTATGATGGAAAAAAGGAAGAAAAAAATACATATGTTATTTATAAATAAATATGTATTATTTTGTATGTATTTATTATATATAATTTTTTATATATTTTATTAAAGATATAACTTGAATTGAAAAAATAATTTAAAAAACTAAGCAGTGAATATATGTATAATAATTATAATATATATGTATATATATATATATATATGTGGATTTTAAATCTGAAATATGTAGAAAAAACAGCACATCTTATATCATTACTAATGAGGTACTTAGAATGTTGTTCTCAGATTAATTTGAAATATATTCACTGACAATAATCAATTAAAATTTGGGAAATTTGGCATTTGAGAAAAAAAGTTATATTACTTATATGTAAGAAAATCCATATAAAATAAAAATACAATAATATATCATAAGATCAAATTTGAAAAAAATAAAACCAATCAAATTAAGATATAGGAATGGGCTTTGCCCATCTAGGGATTAATTAAATTATATCAAGAAATTTATCTATATTTCTCACCCATGTTTTTCTGTTAATACAATTACATCAAATTCTACAGTAAAAGTATTTGAGGTAGGTAATAAACTATCAAAATTTTTATTGATACTATAACTGGGTATTAAATATTTTAAAATGTAAGATTACCAGCTAAAAAATTATTACATTCAATCAGCAATTTACAGATTTTAGTCTCCATCTCCTTACCAAGAAAAAAATGCATGGGATTTATCTTCTTTCTCTTTTATTTTATTTATGTATCTTTGAATGGATCTGAAGAAAAATATATAGCAGTTGTATAATATACACAAATATGACAACCACCAATGTATAATTGTACTACTTTAAAAAAAAATATTATATTTTAATCTATAGTCTCAAAAAATATTGTCATAACTGTATTGTTTCTATTCTAGCTGTAAAAAAGAACATTTTATGTGTGTATTGTTTGTCTATTAACAAGTACTCTTTCTACAAATTTAACATTATAGATAGAGACTGTGAAGTTAATTGTTACTTGATTCTGTTTTAAAATTCTCCAGTAGGTTAGTATTGACCTGTTAAATTATATTAATAATCTGAAGATTATTCAATGCAGACCTGCCAGGTTCAGGTATCTGTCTCTAAAAATTGTAATTCTTTCTATTTTTGAGTAGACTAAAAACTTAAAAGCACAGGACCGCTTTGACATTGATGAATATCTTACCACCCTTAATCTGAACAGCATATCATTCAATTGACCTGGTAATAGCTTCAAATATTTTGATTTTCTCAATTAAGATAATACAGTTACCATTATTATACTTCATTATACTTCAGAGGATGAATGAGGATGATATGTATGAATATGAATGAAGTGTAGTCTTGTACAATCTCAGGTCGACCACT
>JAAAKQ030067379.1:0-15579 GCA_010016005.3 Zanna intricata | reverse complement strand
TCTTGTTTATTTTCATGCGATAGTTGTTGCGTAGGACTTCATCCATGCCATTCAAAGTTTCTCCTAAATCTTTTTAGGTGAAAGCAACCTTTCAGCTGAAAACAGTGGAAAACTACAGCTGTATTTTTTCCAAGAAAATGTGGCTCTACATTTTCATTCAGATTCAATGATGGAGGCGCCTTCCTTGGTAAAAAATTCCGGAGGTAAACTAGTCCCCTGTTCGGATCTGCGGGTGGGGACTACTAAGGAAGGGGTCACCAGAAGATTAAAAAATAGCATTCTACGATTCGGAGCGTGGAATGTCAGAAATCTGTATAATCTAACCAAACTTAACCCTTTATTTTTTTTACCTCCTGCACTACTGTTAGGTATTTCTTCAGAGGATGGTGATGAATGATTTGTAGCGTATGTGAAAATTCCATGACTGACTGGGATTCAAACCCGGGACCTCTGGATTAAAAGCAAAGATGCTACCACTCGTGCCATGGAGGTTGGCAACCAAACTTATCCTTTTTTTTTTTTTTTTTTTTTTAACCTCTGGAACCACAGTTAAGTATACCTTCAGAGGATGAGATGAATGAATTGTAGCGTGTGTGAAAAATGCCATGCCTGACTGGGATGCGAACCCGGGACCTCCGGATGAAAGGCCGAGACGCTACCACTCCGCCACGGAGGCCGGCTAACCAAACTTATCCTGCTCTCAGCTTCCCTCACTAGTCAAGGTTGGGGAGTGAAGCAAACATTAGTTAAACATATTTGTAATTTTATTTATTTATTTTCTTATTTCAATATAATGTTTCAGTCGTGCCTTCTAAGAACTAACTGCTGTGATAGAACATCTACTACATTAATATAAGAAAAGCTTCACATAAGTTAGGCAATAATGTAAAATGTAAATAAACTATTAGGCTGTAAATTAATATTATTAATTTTTTTTGAGTTCTTAGATTTCTTTCATATTGATTTATTTTGTTAGCAAAATTTTCCTTTAGGTAGAATCTCTTTTTGAATTCTGTAACCACTGACCTTCATGCTAGAGTAGTATTTTCTACCTTTTATTTGAAGATTCTAAGTTTGATTCCTTGTCAGACATGCATTTGTCTATACTAAAAAATTGTTATATTGTAGGGATAACCTCTAAGCTTGTCCATGAGAATGTGTGTGGTGAAATCAAAATAATTAATGTTAATTAAAATATTATTTGTTAAACATTTAATTAACAGTAGAAGTTAGAATTCGTTTGTAATTTAATATTGATTTATATTGAGTTGCTGGTGAAGCTTTAGAGATGTAGTTTGAAAATGGTATCGAAAAAAGGAAAAGAAAAGGATTACGCTTATAAACTAAATTAATGAATAAGATTTGAATAAAAACGTAAAAACAATTTTAATTTTAATTAAGTATTAAGTTTTTTATGTCCTGTGTCATACTGTTCATGTGCAAGATTAAATTATAAAAGAACTTCAAAGCTTTTTCTTAAATGAGGCTTCTGTTGGAAAATCCTCCCAGCAGAAATCATTTCTTTTCCTCTTTTGTAATAAAAATAATAATAATTGACCCGTATTGTTTTCAATTGATCTGTTTATGTAATTTAGCAAATATCAACTGTAATTTGATTATTAGTAATTTTTAACATGAAATTACTATTTAAATGTTATTTTTGACAGAAAATAACTATTTTTTTTAATTAAAATTTTTTATAATGCATATTTTCCTGATTTTATTAAATCATTGTTAAGTAATTTTCTATTTATAATTGCAGTAGTGTTTTGAACTGCCCTAACTTTTCTTTCTATTCTTGTTTAACCTCTGAAACCACTGTAAGGTATTACTTCGGAGCATGAATGAGAATGATAAGTGTGAATATAAATGAAGTGGATCTACCAACCTGTGTGATTAGGTCTACCATTCTTTGAGATGTGTGTAAATTACCCTACCTTGGGCAGTTCAAAACACTACTGTAGTTATAAACAGAAAATTATTAGTTATTCTGCATATTAGTTTTAATTATTGGATTAATGCTAGTCACATTACTTCAACTATTGATAAAACATTTAATCAGATAGGACCATGCCTTAACAAACTTTGCAAATAGATAAATGAATTTTTTTTTATACATATCAAAGTTAATAATAGTCTGCAGTTTGCATATTTCTTGATAAAGTGACGTAAGTTTTTATTAAATTTTTCAGTTTAAATTACTGTCACTTCAATAGGGTGATTCATGTAGTGTTACTGGCACTCTAAGCTCTTTATATTAGAAAAAAATTCATGTAAATGCTTCATTAGCAAGTTTTTTTGCTGGAAGTGGTCGCAAGATCTATTCCTACCACTTGTGGTAAAAAAAAATCTTGTTTCACCTCTAAATGCACTGACACATTCGTCAGTTGTCACATTGGCTAAAATCAACGAATTGAAGTTAAAATTGTTTATTCATCCATCTTATTTGCCAGATTTAGCATCCAGTGACTACCACTTATTTTCTAACCTCAAAAATGACTTAGTGGATGAAGTGCTGTAAGTGGGTATTTTGAGGAGCTCAACAAATCGCATTTAAAAATGGTATAATTAAATTAGAGTACCAGTGTGAAAAATTTATTATTATGTGAGGATTATATTGAAAAATAAAAGAAACAAAAAGCACCAAAAAATTTTATTTTCTTTATCAGGCTGGAAACTTATCAGCCCATCCTTGCATTCTCTCCTATGACTCAAGTATACGCTGACATGGTATTTATCTTTATGGTTGTGTGATGGAAATGCAACTGATGTTGCTGCAGAATATCAAAAGACATTTTCCTAACCACAAAGTTGCAAATCCTAAAACAATCATCCATGTTTATATGAATTTTTTAAATTATTTTCGCTAGTAGAATGAGCTTAGAGAACTCTGATTGTGAAGCAGAGAACTCTGGTTGTGTGAATCACACTCTATATGTCATAATGTCTTTTCAAATATTTTGTGTATGTTTCAGATTATTTTCATGTATCATCTAATTTGTACATTTTTTTTTATGTGCTGTTCTTAAAAAGTTAGCTACTGATCTAAAATAAAATAATTCTCTCGAGTTGTACATTTAGTAAATTTTATAACTATAGTGAAGGTGCTGACTATGCCTGAATTTTTTATACCATACAATTACTCTGATTAACTGTGTACAGGCAAAACAATGTATTGTAATCTAACAGAAAATTTAAAAAATAACTATTTTTGTATAATTTTCAGAATAACACCAACTCCGCTTGGTGAAGGTAAGAGTACTACTACTTTGGGTCTTGTTCAAGCATTATCAGCTCATAAAAAAGAGAATTCATTTGCTTGTGTTCGTCAACCTTCACAAGGTCCTACATTTGGAATTAAAGGTAATCTATGTTTTATTTTTATCAGATAATATGATCGAGCAGTAAATATTACATGTAATCTTCATTAATTGATCATTGACTCTAAAAAATTGCTATTATTTATGACTGTTGTACAATGTGCTTTCAATCTACTAGAAATGTCTTTTTTAATCTGATGACTGTTGAAACACAACTCCTGATAAGTCACACAGCTGTTGACAGTTTACTCGGCTCCGTATAATACACTCTGCTCTGAACAATACACATAGCTCCTTACATTCAATCACCTCCATCTATACTATATAAGCTGGCTCCACATTAGAATCAGTCTTGTCTTGTGACATCCCTTGAAGAAGACTCACATTCATCAGTGATAGACAAAAACCATAATAAATAAAATTTCTATTCATAATTAATTTAAGGCTTTTTATTTAAATAATTGAACCAGCACCTAATCCCTATCAACTACATGAATAATTAATCCAATGTAGGTATCACACCAAGGCAGCAGCTATTTAACACAATTTTTTGGTCCTCTAGTTACAACATATATATATATATATATATATATATTGCAGCTAGCTATCTTTAAATGTAGATCTTTAAATGTACATTTAAAGATTAAATGTAGATTTTATATATAAAATTTTTAAAGAATTCATCATTTAAACTACCAGAACTGTGGATAAATTGTGGATGATTTGACATTTCAAAAAGCCTACAGATGCCATTAAAACCTTCAGTTCACAACAAAGGAAATCGCATGTACCAAAAATAAATCTTAACATGTAACACATAAGGTAATCATAAATTAATTAAAACTGACTATAAAAACTTTCAATATGAACAATGATTCTTTCAATATTAATGTTCAATGTTAAACTAAATTATAACAAAATAATGAAGTATAAAAATTTCAAGACCTATGTGATATCAATAGAATAAACAATATTTAATTTACAGTAGTCTGGTTGGTAAACTGTTAATCCCAAATTCAAAATAATCATTCCTGTTTATAAGGAAATATTGAATTTAATTTATAAACCTGGAACATGTAATGTTTCTACATAATTCTTCAGTACACTGAGACTAAACTAACAAAACAAAAATGTAAAAAATCTCCGACAGTGTTGGTTATAGCAGGATGGGTGAGATCCTCATATTAGGTTATTGAATTTGCAAAAGTATGAAAAAAAATTAGAATAAAATTTTTATGAAAAATAATTTATATTTTAATAACCTAAAAAATCTGATGTGGACACCAGATGACTTCCTTGTACGCCTATTAAATTACATATATAATTATTTAAAAAAAATTAAAAGTACATAAAATTTTACTTCACTAATAACTTCTAATTATTTAATTTTTTTATTATTGAATTATTATTTGTCGTAAATTTTTTTTTACTAATCTGAGGTTATTAATTATTAATAAATCAATATATTTAAATTAAAAAAAAGTTAAATTAAAAGTTAAAAAAGAAGGAGATGAAGTCTGATTCGAACCGATATGCCTTCCCCTTATAAGATCTAAATATTTCATTAATTAAAATTTTATTTGGCTATAACAATGGAACCAATGAAAATAAGTACCATTTATATCGTTGAAAAGCTCTCAATGAGGGTTTATTACGGCAGTTAAGAATGTCCAAAATACAATTTTTTTTGGATTTTGGGCTTTTCTGTGGATACTTTTGATCTGGTCAATTGCAATCAAAAGGAGAGGTGCCCAACTAGATGTTACAACAGTCCTAAATCCAAAATTTCAACATCCTATAGCTGATCATATTTTAGTTATATGAGATACATACATATGCACAGACATTATGCTGAAACTATTCAAAAAGGATTCAGGAATGGTCAAGACTGGATATTTCCATTGAAATCTGAAAACCAAAATTTTTCATAATTACAATACTTAACTTCGTACAAGAACATAAAAATAAGTTTTTACATTTACTGCTTTTGTCTTTTTCTAATTCTAGTGCATTTGCTTTTTGTACACCAAGTTGTACTTTTGCATAAACGCTTCTTCATCAGAGCATGTTTTAGAAATTTAATGAAAAACTATAATATTTAAACAATCTCATTCACTGATACAAAACAAACTATTCTACTACTGATAAAATCTTTTGATAGATAATAAAAATGTTGTTTTTGAACACAATAATTTGTATATATATTTTTAAAAATAAATTGAAAAACGTAATCAAAGTATCATGTTCATTAATTTTATATATATATATATTTTAATTTCTGGGACTACTGTTAAGTATTGCTTCAGAGGATGGAGATGGATGATTTTTAGTGTGTGAAAATATGCCATGGCTGATCAGGATTTGAACCCGGGACCTCCAGATCAAAGGCTGAGATGCTTACCATTCACGCCACAGAGGCTGCCACTTTATATTTATGATAACTAAACTTAACTATACTCTTGGACAGTTTATCTAGTGTTATCTATTTATATTAATAAGCCTTAGAATTAAATACTTTTTTGAACAAAATTATATTTGTTTATATTAAAATGTAAAGGAATATGAAGATGACTTTTTAAATTTTTGATATAAATTTATTTGTTTACATTATTATATCTAAATTGATATATTAATAAATTTATTAATTCCATTTAAAGATTAAATTACAAAATTGGCTTCAAAAGTAGTGATAAAATAATAAACCTAATTCTAATATCTATAAGAAAACAGGAATTAATAAAATAGAAAGAGGGAAGAAATATAAAAATATTGCATTAGAATAGCATACAGCGTAATAATAATAATAAAACTCAGAAATATTTATTAGCATATATATAACAATAAACAAAAATCTATTATAGTGCTCAGATCACAGAAAGTAGTCACATTCTCAATTATGGTAAACATGCAAATATTAGAAATAAATTAGCATCTTGATTAGTAAGTACTTTTGCAAAGTAAATATAATTAATGAATTATTATGGGTATTTTGAAAATTATGCTTGGATTAAGTAAATAATAATTTAAGTTTGAATCATAAGGTATACCCTAAGATTAATAGAAAAAGAGAAAAGAAAATAAAGAAATTTTATATTTAATAATATATATTAAAATTGAACTAAAAGATTGTTTATATGTCAAAGATTGAAAAAAAAAAATTAGGTGATTTTGTATTTGTGACAAATGTTAGTAATACTTCTCAATATTAACTTTTATATAAACATTTTTTTTTTCTCTATAAAGCAGATATCTCTGCAAAATTACTGCAAACATAGTACTCTCCAAGTCTTAACTTGGAGATAGAAACAAAATCAGTCTAAGCAAAACAATAATTTTAAAAGTAATTAAATTTTTTGATGGGGTACAGTTTGTTAAACTATTATTGTTATTGTAATAAACAATAAGGAGATATAATCTTGTTAGATTTCAACTTTATCTGATTATTTACATGTGATATGAAGTATAAAATTAGGAGAGTGAATTGTTTTGGTTAAATAAATATGCTTCACGAACTGAAGTGTTTGTTTGATGTTGATGCTATTTTTTTTACTATTTTATTTTTCATATCTGTGTTTTATTTAACTGTAGGTGGTGCAGCAGGTGGTGGATATTCACAAGTTGTTCCTATGGAAGAATTTAATTTACATCTAACAGGTGACATTCATGCAGTAACTGCTGCTAATAATCTGTTAGCAGCACAGCTGGACACTAGAATATTCCATGAATCAACACAATCTGATGAAGCGCTTTACAGTAGACTTGTTCCAAAAGTAAAAGGAAAACGTACTTTCTCTAAAGTACAGTTGAATCGTCTTGCTAGGCTTGGCATCAATAAAACTGACCCTGACTCCCTTACTCCTGAAGAATACAAGAAATTTTCTAGATTAGATATTGATCCAAACACTATATCGTGGACTAGAGGTATAGTATATATTTTTTAAAATTCTAAACTACTACTTATAGTAGTAATTTACTTATTATGACTATAATCAAATTATCTAGAGCATTCAGGACACTTATAACAGTGTTATCAAAAATCTTGGGTGGAGTCATTAATTTTATGGTTTTTTGGGATTGTGTATAAAAATTATAGATATTTTTTACAAGACAGGTTGTCTTGTAAAAAGTGCTCTGCAAAAAACTAGTTTTTTGCTAAATCTTGATTATAATTATTGAGAAACAATCATTTAATCTACTCTAAAATGGAAACATTTTATCTCAATCAGCTTTGATTTTATAGTAATTCAAAGTTGATGTTCTCAGAAAAAGTGCAAAAAATCCTGAGTTTTCCATTTTTATGCTCCTAATTTTCAGATGAATGACAGTAACTAAAACAGCCAAATCCAGTTAGCTTAAAAATAATTGCAGTTTCCAATGGTACCTTAATTTTTATTGTGTAAATTTTTTTTAATCGAGGTGCAATAGTTTAAACACAAGTGCCATCTTTCATGACGACCATTATAATATTAATTTCAATTATGCATGCAAAAATATATTTCAGTATGAATTTTTAAGCAAGCTATTATTATTTTCTTAAACTTATAAATTCAAAAAATATATATAAAAAAAATTAAAATATACATAATTAGAAGAAAAAAAAAATGACAAAAAGTGCATTAAAACTGAAAAAAGTGCATAATTGTTCTAGTTGCTAATATTAAATTGAGTGAGCAATAAATATTGTCAGAATAGCATAAAATACAACAAATAGTAATTATTAAGAGACAACTGTAATATAAAATCCTTTTAAAAAATTATATATGGCATATCACTTGAGCACAAGATTATAAGCTTAGTAGAAAAATCTTAGTATATTGGAAGTTTGTAACTTTAAAAACAAGCTGAAATATTTAGAAAGGTATTACATTTATAAAGATTTCAATGTAGTGAACCACCAAGTACGTTTTGAACATGATCTGTTTAAGTTAGCATTAACATCTGTTTTAATTGACTTTTAATTGACCTTGAGCTTTGTAATGGAATATCTTGTGGTTATTTACTGATTATAATCTCTTTTAACTGATGATGGACCCAAGTGTTTCGTAAAGACCTTCTAATAAAGTGAGTTCTATCTTAATATGTAAGTGTATCTGGTTGTTTTTAACTATAAATAATTAACTATTATCCTACACATGGGACAGATGTTTGACAAATAAATAAATACATATATTTTAATATTGTGTATATATTATAATTTGAAGGGGTAACAATTTAAATAATTAAGGAATACTGGTATATTATAATAATAAATATTTTTAGTTCAAAATTTTTCTTTTCTATTGAAAATCCTTTGTGAAAAATATCTATTTGAACAGTCTAAAATTGTTCTTGAAAAGATTTTCCCTAGGTTCTGGGGGCCCATGTGACTCATCCCTAAACTACCAAAATGTGTGCTTCAAAGATACACACCATTTTTGTTTATCAGTAGAGTTTTAAGGTTGGTAACTTTTTTTTTATTATATATTAATGTTTCAACTGTCTAGAATATTTTTATATTCTGCAATACATAAAAGATGATTACATGTTATCATACCATTATATTATAAAAATTCAAAAATTTGTAACATCATCTGTAGTGTAATGGATTAAAATAAATTATGTAAATATATGTTTTAATCAGGATACAATGTATCTTAGAGCTTTTAAGTGTGGATCAAAAGAAAAGGGTTTTAATAAAATATAATTTTCAAACATCATCGTTTTCAGTGTCAGTAATTAAGATTATCTCAGTTTAAATACAGTTCATAAATATATTATTTTGAGGATTGGTTTTGTTATACTACAGCTACCAAGAAATCCATACAGTCAATTGTTTTTTTTTTTTTTTAATTTTGCTGGTGGAATACTATCATTATAATAGTTTGATTTATTTTCTACAATAAGAAAACTTCAATAGGTTTTTTTAAATGAAAGTCAAATAAAATGATCAGAATAATTTTTTCACATGCCTCTATTGACTTTAAGATAAACTATTCCTGTTGTCATTATTTTAAATTTAAAACGAATGTACGTATGGTATGGAAACTAATATATGTAGTGAAAGAAAACTATATTATAATAAATTTTAACCTAAATATAAAATATTGTTATTAGTGTAATGTTAATAAACATAAAATATTGTTTCAGTAATGGATATAAATGACAGATATTTGAGAAAAATCACAATTGGTCAATCGCCCACTGAAAAGGGCCTTACAAGAGAGACAAGTTTCAGTATATCAGTAGCAAGTGAAATCATGGCAGTTTTAGCATTAGCAAATGATTTGGCTGATATGAAAAAGCGCTTAGCAGAAATGGTTGTTGCTATGGACAAATGTGGAAAACCTGTTACAGCTGATGATTTGGTAAAATTAATTTTTTTATTTCTAAAAAGATATGTAGCTGGGCAAGCGTCATTATTTGTCTTGTAATTCCATGCTCACCTGTTGTAATATGATGATTTTATAAAATATGTGTTGTGTACTTTAATTTTATTATGATGCATTTCTCTGATTTTGTATATGCTTCCATGTAATGTAAATTGATATGGATTTTTCATGGATGTGGTAGTTTATATAAAACATTTTTCAGTCAAGTTATTTTTCACATCTTTATTCTGTCATATTGTGGATGGCGTATTCAACTAATAAATTTGTTTTTCAGTTCTTTTTTTATGTAGACAATTTAAACATTTCTTAATAAAAATAAGTTTTGTAGTATTAATTATAGCAAAACATGGGCAAGCTTTATTTGTAATAAAGCTGTATAAATATTTTATAAATTTCATAGTTATTTCAATTTGATACAGTGATTCTATAAATGTAATTAATTTTAAATTTCTAGTTATTGAAAGTTAGTTCGGAAAAAGAAATTAAATGTAAAATTATTTATAAAACTAATCATTTGAAAAAAAATCCCATCTTAGCTAAAGCTGATTTAAAGTCCCATTGCTGTAAAAGCACATACAGTATTTATTATTAATCTGTTTAAGGTGTAATTATTGTCATGTATCATATGTTTTTGGCTTTGGATACTGTTTCGTAAGAACTTGGGACATGCACAATTTTATTTGTGACACACATCATCCTTAAGTTATTTAGCAAAACTTATTTTACTGAAGAATGGTTTTTTACTTTTACTACATCCTCTCAATATAAATTGGTTGAACGGACAATAGAAGCTTCTTGAGAGCAGAAAGATTGATTAAAACAGTGCTAAAAGGATCATAGAAAATGAAAAAAGAGAGGCTGGAAATGAGTTAAAATTGTAAATGACTTGAAAGGAAATATTTATGTGGAACTCAAAGGTTAGTTTGAAATAGAGGAGAATGGAGATAGACTTGTTTCTGGACAAATAATCATATGATGATAATCTCTTTTATTAATTTTGTATACTGTTATTAGGATTAATGTTTTTATAAATATTTTTTTTAATGAAAAAAAATCCTGTTTTTGTAAGTTAATCCTAAGCATAGATCAATTTTCATTTATAATACTTATAAATAAGGTGTGTGATATAAGATATGATGAGTACAAATGATCAGAATTCATTAGTAAATAGTAAGTAGAAATTTAGACTGTAAGATTCATGCTTATTAATAGATATATATATATATATTGATTACCTAGGGAATGACTGGTGCAATGACAGTCTTATTGAAAGACTCAATACAGCCAACTTTGATGCAGTCTCTTGAAGGTACTCCTGTATTAGTTCATGCTGGACCATTTGCTAACATAGCTCATGGTTGTTCCTCTATTATTGCTGATGCTGTTGGTTTAAAATTAGTTGGACCAGAAGGTTACGTAGTAACTGAAGCAGGATTTGGATCTGATATTGGTAATACTCTCTTGTAGTTTTAGATAATTATATTCATATTAAAAGATAGTGCTTTTATTTGAATTTATATATGAGGTGTGCCCCAAAAAAATCCAACCTACTTTCAGATCTCAGCGCCTAGAGTACGTAGCAAACTCTGTGAGTTATAAGCGTAACCAGTAACTTTCCCTGAACTAGCCAGATGCCGCATTTTTCAACAGAATGTATTAGTTTGTGTATAGTGCTTTGTTAATGTTTGTTGGATTGTATAATTGCTGAAAATGACGGAGACATAGATCAACGAATTTACATTAAGTTTTGCTTCAGACTTGAAAAAAGTGTGCAGAAACTATTTAAATGATGCAGAAGGTCTTTGGAAATGAGTTTATGGGAAAAACATAAATAAAAGAGTGGTACAAGTGGTTTAAAAATGTCCACACATCTGTTGACAGTAACCATTTCTGGCCGACCTTTGACCACAATAACACTGAAAAATGTTGAGCATGTGCGACTTGCGATTGAAAAAGATTGTCGTTTGACTGCATGCAAATCAGGAAGTGATCTTGGAATTCGGAAAACAAGTGTTTGGAAAATTTTAACCGATAATTTAGAAATGACTCGTATTTGTTCAAAATTTATTCCAAAATTGCTCTCAGTGGAGCAGAAAAATCTTTGCTTCGAAATCACTCAGGATAATTTGGAAACAGTTGCTAAGGATGAAAATGTGCTTAAAAAAATAATTACTGGTGATGAATCATGGATTTATGGTTATGATCCCGAAACAAAACAACAGTCTTCACAGTAAGAGCTTCTATCCGAGCCATGACAAAAAAAAGCATGTCAAACTTGGAGCAATGTCAAGGCAATGTTGATTGTTTTCTTTGATTATGAAGGCATTGTGCACCTGAATATGCTTCAACAGGTCAGACAGATGATTACAAAGAAGTTTACCTTCAAGTTCTGAGAAGAATGCATGACACAGTGAGAAGAAAACAGCCGTATTTTTGGGTGACCGGCAACTGGCTTCTTCATCACGATAATGCACCAGCACATTCATCCAACATTGTCCAATAGTTTTTGGCAAAACACCAAATTAGGCAACTTTGCTAGCCTTCATACAGTCCCAACATAGCCCCCTAAGACTTTTGGCTGTTTATAAATCTGAAAATCTACTCTAAGGACACTATTTAACGACATAAGAGACAATTTAAGAGAATGCAATGAGAGCAGTTAAGGCCATTCCAAAACCTGAATTCTAGAGTTGTTTCAGAAAATTAAGACAGATGGAAGCATGTCATACAGTCAAATGCGGATTACTTTGAAGGATGCCACAATGACAAGGAATAACAGCGCAGAGAATTCAAAGTAGGTTGGATTCTTTTGGGCTATACCTCATATATTTAGTTTAATTCTGTTTTAAAAATTTTAAAGGCAGAAAAATGATATGTATTAAATTAACCTGAATGTTTGTTCATAACTCTGCATTTAAAGGTCTGTATAGGATTCTTCTGTGTTACATCTGTTTTTTTTTTCAGATGCTTTTATTAGATAAAAACAGGATATGAATCATAAAGCTATCAAAGCTAAAAGCTATATCATAAAGTTAAGGTTTTGGAACTGTCATTTTGTTCATCCTGTCCTCTGAAGGTAGCACAGTTTTTCTATAGATACTTTTTTCAGCTATTGATTATATCATACACCAACAAAGTGTTACCAGCCAGTCTTATTGTTCAATTTTCTGGCTTCTCATTCATCTAGTCCTGAATTTGATTCAGGGGAAGTGTGTGGTTTTTTTCATTTCATGCTCATAAATAATGATCTTTGTAACTGGCTGATGTGTACTTTTTGTGGAAACATTTTCATCATGGAATTTTGTTCATCTTTTTTTTATAAAAATATTTGTGTGTTCTGACCTTTTTTATAAAATATTTCATTACAAGTTTTCAGATGTAATTTTAAGTAATTTTTTTCATATTTTCTTTTTTTCTAGAGAGCATCTTTCATTTGAAGTTTATTTTCTTGAAAATTATTACAAATTTAATATCCTATATATTTTTGGGCCAGTGAAGTCTTCAATTTGATTTGTTTGGGCACCATTTAGAAAATGCCACAAGATGACATAACCATGCTGTTTATTTGTAAGGGCTGATGTAATTATTAGGTAGGCATTTGCTTTGTTTCAGAGGGTTTTTTAGCATAAAAAATATGTTTTCATTGCTACAAATCAACATTTTCTACCTCTAATAGTTATTGTTTTAAATCCACATTCTTATCTACTCAGTATGTCTGTAAAGTTCCCGAACTAAATTAAATAAAAATACAGATTTAAAGATAAACAAATTTACTCACATCAGCCCTCTACATAGAACCCTTCCCTAGTTATTCATTCATTGCAGTGCCGCTAAAGCTGATCAAATGCTCTGAAGAAATCACTTTGTGGGATCATCTTCAACTGCTTGGTGCAAGCCCTTTGGATGGCTGGAATAACATAAAAAAGCAGCCTTTCTTCTTCAACTTGAGTTTCGGGAGAATAGTAAGTAGTCTGCTGGAACCAATTCAGGTGAGTAGGGCAGATGGGATGAGAACAATAACACAAACCAAATCCCAAGTTTAACCAAAGAACACTACAATTTAAATAAAACATGATGATGAAATAAATACTTTTTGCCACTGATTACATACAATGTAAAAGAAAACAATTTGAAAAAAATTATCATAGAAACTCAGTAATTGGCAGGAAACTATAATGAGTTATAATAAGGTAATTAATTTTTCAACATGTTGCCAGCAAAGAAGTAGGTATCTTTTTTATTAGTTTTTCATATGTTTATCCTATGTTGTAATGCTGTGTTTACTGGTAGGTTTTTCAATGCTAGAGAAATTTAAAACCCATATTTTTAACAAGAACAAATGATTTCAGATCTAATGCTTTGGGTCAGTAACACTGTAACAACAACCACCTACAACGCAACAAACCTAGAAAAACCACATTTTTAATCATAACTTCAATACCAGTGAACCAATTTTTGTATTATTTGTACCAAATTACTTGTCATTCAAGGACTTTCAAATAAGGTATCACAAGCTACCTCATCTCATTAACAAAAAATAAGTTTTTAGCCTTTGAAAATTTTGAAAACATATAAAGGCAAAATTTTGTGTTGGTAATTTAAAAAATAATTTCACAGTTTCAATTCACATTGTAATTATTTCAAATGCTTTAAGAAGTAATATTTATGTAATTTTATAGTTAATGTTGTTGTTAAAAAAAATGTACTACCCAAATTGTTTTTCGCACCTTTCTGAGCAAAGGGATGGGTTCTACCCCTTTGAAAATAATTTTAAAAAGGTTCTTCCCAAGAATGGTGTTTGAACATGCCTGCAAACAAAAATGCGATGGGACTGATAGCTGCTTGAATAGTAAATGTAGTAACATTTCAAATGATCACCAGGTATATCTGTATATTGCATGCAGTTATCTATGTAACAAGCATATTATACATTTGTTATCTGAAAAATCTGGCATCTTCATACAGGTAACTGAACCATTTTCAGATGGTAAGGGGCTTTTTTCTCATGCTCTCTTGAAGAAAACATTTTCTGGATTTTTCAAATTTATCTGTGTGATGTGTATATTTTTTAGTTGTATATTAAAATCAATTTATAAAAACATGTCATTTGAACCTTGTTGAGTGGCTTAATAACTGTATTAACCACCTTTATACGAACTTCAAACATATCTTTCTTCATACCAAATGTCTATTTTAATGAAATTTATTATTATATTAAGTAACTTCATTTATTATTTTTTTAGGAATGGAGAAATTTTTCAACATCAAATGTCGTGCATCTGGCCTTGTACCTAATGCAGTTGTTCTTGTTGCTACTGTAAGGGCTTTAAAAATGCATGGTGGAGGACCACCAGTTACTCCAGGCCAACCTCTAAAACTAGAATATTCTGAGGTGAGATTTTGTAGTTTTTTTTTCTTTTTTTGGAACTATGTATTGTTTTAAATAGAACACATTTAATTTGCAGTAATATTATGTTTTTATATGTTGTTTTTTTTAGGAAAATTTAGAACTTGTAAAGAATGGTATTCCAAATCTCTTAAAACACATCAGTAATGGAAAAAAACATGGTGTTCCAGTTGTTGTTGCAATTAACAAATTTCAGTAAGTTAAGTTTATTTTTCTTAATGAGTTTTTAATGAATTATTTTTGTTTATCATAAACCTTGATCATAACCTATCGTAAATTAAACATATGGTTTATTTATACATTTGCACAATATATAGTTTGGCTATTGAAAGAAGATACCTGAGTTAAGTTGTTAAAAATTTGTAACTGGCAATTGCAAAAACATTTTCTAGCAAACATATATACAGGTGATTCAGGAGGTTAGGGCAATACTTTGACAACTCATTCTAGAGGCTAAAAATAAGAAAAAAGTTCATATAAACAT
>JAAAKQ030067356.1:3507-22724 GCA_010016005.3 Zanna intricata | reverse complement strand
ATCGATCTGAAAATATCGATCTGTTAGTCCAGTAAAATGAAATTCGTCGTCGTTCTTTAAGATATTTTATCTTAGATAAAACGAGATCCGTTTATAAATGTAAAAATTACAATAAAAGACTACAATATAATATTTACAGTATTATCTCATTAGCGTAACGAATTTTCTGTTTTTATATAGCTAAATAAAGTTAATGACGCTTTGGAATTCGAGAACTAAGCCGTTGCTAAGGCTTAAAGCTACCTATTGCCTATTATAACCTATAATATTACGACATGTATTGTATTTCAAACTTACTCTCTATTTTACATTGTTCACTCGGGTACAGTTATTATTTTCTTATACCGTTTTTATTTATAACGTTTTCTGTTTGCAGTACTTACAACTAGGTATGTATTATTTTAATGTGTATTAATTAATTTTGTGTCGTCTATGACGTAAAAGGAAATCAGTTTTGAGATACGGAATGTATGCTGATATAGTACTTGAAAATCTAAGCGGTAGTATATTATTAGTATATCTATATGCTCCTATATACATATGTATGCACACACACATATATATATATATATATACATTCGTAGATAACACCAGGAATGGTATGGTAGGTTATTTTATTGATCTAAGGTTAAAAAAAAGAACTGCTCCAGTATTTGCCTGGAAAGATCAAAGGATTTTATGGCAAATCTCGATCAGAATAGCTTTGTAAAGTAAAAAAGCCTGTCTGCAAAGGGTCGGATAACTTTCTCATCTTTATCTTTGACAGATTTTTATACCGAATATGCCGAAGGGCTTTTAAATATTGACTTATTTATTTAGTATTTAAGTAAAATTGCAAAAGAGATCAAAATTTCCAGTAAAAAATTTGGCGATCGATTTGACTCACCGTGATCAAATTACCGTGTTTACCTTAAAAATTATGCAGTATTAAAAATATTGTCGCATGTTCGTGGGTCGATCAGGATATTGAGAGATTAAGAATTTAAGAATGTTTATATAATTACAGTCTATTAGTTTGGTGATAAATAAATCACTAAATGTCAGAGAACATTAATAAAATAAGATAAATCAATAATAATGCCCTGAGGGAGATAATCCCCACATCTGGAACATACCATCCACGTTCCACGTCCAGGGCGGAAACAGCTGTACGTACGTACGTACTTTTCATTATGCTGGCTAACGGGGCACCGAGCTTTCTTTCTCTCGGAAATCGAATCTGGTCGGCCTAATTTCACTTACAGGCCGCACTTAAGGATTGGATTTCTCGGCCACCAGCAGTTACGAAATATTTACTAATTATGGATACGGATTTACACCGCCTTTAGAGCTGGCGATGTGGCGGCTAGGGTCGAAGTGAATGCAGGTGTAATGGAACCCTTCTGCTGTCCCCCCCCCACGATGGCAAGCATGTAGTAATGAGCCCATGTATGTCATGAATGAGATCCTTGAAAACCTCGGTGTGTAGGGGTCTGGAGTCAGTGCAGAGATTGCGCATCCGCTCTCTGCCAGAGCATGTGTCGGTTCCACCGGAGTACCGGACCGGACCTCCAGGGTTGGTAGCCCTGGAGTGGTGGTGTACCCCGGCGGATAGCCTTGCTACAGAAGGGATTAACGTATCATGCAACTTGGACAACAAAACGTGGCAGAGGGTTCACGAAAACACTCTTGTCTACAATCAGCCGTTTCGCTTGAGACGAAACGGAGAAAGAGTTTCGGGACCGGAAGGTTAGATAGTGAGGCAAAAAGAATACAGAGAGTTCTCTACAAGAATGTGATTGCTAAACCAAAATATTTAGTAATCAGCAGAGAAGATGGTAATTTTTGGAAAATAAGCCCGTTTCTTATCGCCAGAGAGATAAATAATTATGCCGGAGGTCCTGTAAAAAAAGTCCGTAAACCTAGAACGAACTTCATGTAGAGACGGTTAATGATAATCAATCATCAAGGATTCTTGCGCTAAAAAGGTTGGTGATTTTAATGTAAAAGTAGACCCGCACTACAGACAACAACGCGGGTTGTTGTCTGTACGGTGCAGGAAATCGTAGAAGAGTTGATACCACAAGGTGTGATTAACTGCCGAAGGCTGACCGTGAGAAAAACGTGAAATTCTGCCGTCTGTCTGAGTCTGTATAACTCCTAAGAAAAAAAAAATTGCCCCGGACAAACCCAACCCCACATCCGTGCAACAACACCTACACACACGTCCGGGGCGAGCAAGGACGTAGAACCTTGATACTTTGACTTAAGTTGGCTAACGAGGAAATGGTGTTTCTCAGGAGCTCCCTGTGGAGTACGGATTGAGTCAGGCAGAACCTGGCTCCCCGGCTTGGGTTAAATTTGTAGGGGATGGCTGACTGGGGGAACCCAGCCAGAATCTATGATCCGGGGCACGCCCATCCGTCTCTCCACCCGCACCTTGTGACATCATGACTGACGTATCAATACCTCCATGGAATTAGACGGAACATTCGCAACTTCCGTGGCAGAGGGGCCACGTAAAAACCCTCGTCCTGGAGAGCCTTTTTCTTCGGAAGCGAAGAAGAGGAAGAATGTAGAGTATGGGCAGGTTGCTGCCGCTCCAGCTGCCGCCCTTCGTGGTATTAGAACTGGTGCCAGACTTGGCACTCCTGATCGAAAGAATAATGATAGACAAGATATTAAAGAGTCGATCTACAAGGGACAGCAGTCCAAAATCGCATAAGATAAAAGCAGGCATGGCCAGACCAAAGAACCCTACTCCACAAAGGATTGAGCCTTCGACAAATTTAAAGTCAAAGGAAAATGAATTTAAGAAATCGAAGGAAACCGAAGCTAAAGTCCATATTAGAAAACTCCAACTCCGGGACCTTCGAAGCCAGAAGATGTAAAACGAAAATGTAAGTAAAACAAAAATGGAGCCTCTGAAAGAGCACAGGCCAACAGCTGATAGGGCGAGAAATTCGAACACCTTGAAGTTTCTGATCGTTAGTAAATCCGGTCTTGACTGCGATGTATATTTGACAGCACCATCGGAGCCGGCGTCATCTGATGCCGGCAGCAGGAGATCGTCTACAACTTACGGCGGAGGAAGTGACGACTCCAACTCCAGATATAATGGAGATAGACATCGAGGCCTACGGAAGATGGGAAAACGAAGTAAAAAAGCGGGTGGCCGAAAGGAAAACCAAGCAAATAAAATCAAAGAAGAGATACGTTATAAGTATTAATGAAGAACTTTGGAATTAAACATATGATCAATTAATTAATTATAATAGTAAAATTTTTGTGATGGTTTTGAGTTTTTAATGTTACGTTTTGCATAATGTTAAATTGCAACGGCCCTTTACACCCTTGTCATTTGTATTAAACATTTGTAATGCGATTTAATTATCATGACAGAGAAGTTTTTTATATACTTTGACCAAGTTTCGCAAGAAATGGGTAGGAAGTTTTTAAAATAACAAGATACTTTTACCCTCTTGTTATGTTGTGTTTTCAGGGTTTCAATAATCATTGACAAATCTATCCTTAGATGCTGAACCTGTTTACAAGACTAACCATTGACTATATCACCATTTTTTTTTTTGTTTTGGGAAGGGAAAGTTGTTCTTTTTTTCTTTTTCTTTGGAGTGGAAGGGGCTTATGACCAAAGTAGTCGATGCCCTCGAAATCTCAAAAAAAAAAAAAAAATAAATAAATAAATAAAAAAAATAAACGATTATTTACAAAATAGAATTTAAAGTAAGGTCAGGATTTATTTACAGATAGTTAAATTGTAAAAACCAGAATTCAGTTCGATTGACAGATGAATTATTATGACCGCTAACACACTTTTAACAGCTAGTACACCAAATAATACAAGTCTAAAGTTCTTTCTCTGCCTCTGAAGTCTCTATTCTGTCCCCTAAAGCCTCTGTTCTGTCTCTAAAGACCTTTCCTTTTTACAAATAAAACTACCCTAGCGATCTATAAATGAGTTCAGCAGTTTATCTCTTTCAAACTAACTCTAAGAGTAACTCTAACTCTCTAAGAGCAATTCACGAAACCAGTTCCTGTTTTCACGTACTATCTACACTGAAACGCTTGTGACGTCACGTCAAACACTACCCTGCACCCTGCAGTGCTACACGTTAAAAGATAAGGCCATCTTACAATCGCGCCGGACATAACCGGCAATACGTCTATACTCGCCTCTTCAATACTAGCAGAATAGTCCTCCTTAAACTCCTCACGTAATATTAGCTTCATAAAAAGCTGAACTCGACTCGTCTTCCCTGGAGTATTTATACTCCTATATTCCTTACCTGCAGAACTGGACCCAAGTCAAAGAACGAGAACGATCTTCAGAGACATTTTCCCATACATTCCTATCCCGGTCCGGTAATTCGTCTCACGGTATAACATCTGTCGTAGGTGTGTCAGCGGGCAGTATTACAAAGAAGGATTATTAAACGGACTTGTTAGTTTTAAAAATTCCTTTTATTCCCCTTCTGGATTCCGTCTGTTATTATATTTTTTACTGTTTTCTTCTTAATCGGCAAAACTCCGTTATTCGGGTCTGTTATACTGGTCTTGATACACTATAATTGAGAAAAAATAAAAAACGTAACATACTGTTTGGACTGTAGGTTGAACTTCTTGACCGATCAGTTTTTATATCGTAAAAGTTACACTTTATTAAGATTATAATCTTAAAAATCAGAATCTTTATTAATAAAAAATTGGATCTACTTTGACCCTCTTGCTCAACTGCCACTGTAAAACATTTAACACAGGCACGACTTGAAAAACAAATAAAATATCAGAAATTATAAAAAACTGGAAAAAATTTTCTTAAATTCTTACTAAAGATACCTCTTTTTTAAAAAAGTTTCTTGTCGCCTACGTTAATACTAAATTTAATTAATTTTTTGGGAAAATAAAATAATTAAATTTTGAAAGGGTTACTTTTATTGGTCGACGGGATATCGGGGAAATAAGAGAGGCAAAAAATATTTATAAATCCTACCGACTAAATTTTAATTAACTTAATAATAAATTTCATCGTACTAATCAAGTCCCATCTTTCTGACTGCTCACGGCAAACGACCGGACACGCTCGCACTTTACTTCTCTAGGGAAAGAAGCCCTTACCGCAGTCTTTCAACCTCAGATTGCTTCGCTACCTCAAGGAAGTGAACTCGCCTGTTCTGAGGAATTTTGAAAAGGAAATAGGATGCGGCGTTCCTTGATTGCGCGCGTCTCTAAACATCGAATATTAACCATCTGAAAGTCGTAATCGGGACCCGCTCACCGATCTGCTAGAGACCGATTTATTCAGATGATCGAGAAGTACAAGTACACTCATATCTATACGGACGGGGCTCTGTCTCGGCCAACGGATGTTCAGTTATACTCCCTGACATTGAGATAATATATAAGCTTAGAGCCTACTCCTCTGTGTAATTTTGCGAGACTTACGCAATTTACTCCGCCTTGGGAATTATTGAGACTCGCAGTGACGACAGCTTCCTGGTAATTACCGGATCTATGAGTGTATTTGAGAGCTTGAGCTGCAGGCGATCTGAATCATCATCCAAATAATCTACGATATCCTCTAAAGAATAAATAAGACAGCGGTATCGGTACGGATGCCGGGCCGTTGCAGCAGCCTCGGGAACGAATGGTTCGATGAGGCTGCCAAGAGAGTGGCAATAAATGGCCTCAGAGTAGAATTAAAATGCAAGAGCGACTTCGTGATAACAGTCTGTATTAAAACACGTTCTCAGCGGAATAAGCTCTGGCTGCTAAGTCCTCCTGCGGCCTTACGTGAAATCTGGGAGAACATGTTCAAGAAACCTTTTATTCCGAGCGACAGAAGAAACCGAGTCGTTCTAGCTCGGCTGAGGATTGGACAAACAGGGCTTACCTGCGCCCATCTGTTAGTGTCTCCTCAGCAGAACTGTGAAGTGTGCAATGTAAAATGATCTGTAAATCGCTTGCTCGTAGATGTTCGGATCTATTCGACAAACACTAGACCTGGGTTCAGATGTGAATTGTTTATTAAACGGGAAGGAATACGTAAAAAAACGTTGTGGTTTCTCTCGGAGCGGGGTGAGATACGTAATTTAACGGTTTTGCTTACGTGAGATCACTTACGGAATACAATATGCGCAGTATAGAAGGACTAACGGTCATGTTCCATTATTTATTATTCTTGTTCTAGCTTTTGTTTGTTGTTTACGATCGTGTTGTTATATTTAAGTCGCTTATGACTATATTTGTTGATGCGACTATAAATAAAAGTATTAAAAAAAGTCTCAGTTTTCTATGACCACTGCACAAAACGTAAAAAATTAAAATTTTCAGAAACTAACCGTACCTGGTTTTTAATTTTATCAAAAATTTAATCCATCAGTATATAGAAATATTTTGAGCCGTTTACGAAGACTTTCTGTTGAGCCGGTCCGGAAATACTAATAAAAATATAGGCCAGCACACCTAAGTATATATATACACCTTCTGGAAAGTTTTATAAACTTTGTTTTTGTTTTTTTGGATTAAGGAGGTCTTGAAATGTTGACGTTTGCAAAAAAAAAAAAAATCCGATATGTTAAATGTCGGCTGACCTCTACATATATTCTCTCTTTATAGCTGCAGCCGTACCAGAGCTATGCTAGGAAATAGAAAAATTATAAATAAAAAAAGTGCACATACAGTTTGTATGTAGTACAAAGAGATTCTTGTGATAAGAAATAAGAATAGATTCAGTTATGCGAAGATAACAAGGAAATAAAATCTGTTCAGAATAAAATAATAATTTTTTAATTCTTTAATTATTAAGTACACTGACAGAAAAAAAATTTAATGTTTCTTCAAGTGTGATAATATTTCTTGAATCAATTTTTTGCGTACATTACATATTTGTAAATAAAATTTTTCTACCGCCATTAGTTTTAAATAAATTATATTTCAAAAAAAAATAAGGGAAAGTATAGTTAAAATCTGTAAAATTTATAATTTTGTACGGCCATACCTGTGTTATAATGATTTCACTGCTTTGTTTTTATAAATAGCCTCAGGCATATCCCCAATTAATGTTCAACAGTAATCGGCTAGCATGTTGATATTCCATTTCGCTTTATAGCGGCTTTCCATCACCGAAGTGGCTTGATGAAACGTTCACCGTGTTCGCGGCTTACATCTCCAAAGTTGACCGGGGAAAAAAACCAGATGCGATTGGAAGAAATGTACTTTCAAAGACATATTACATCCCATAGCTCTGTATGAAGTGAGAAGTTTATTAACAATACCGCGGTAATTGTCGGATTTCTGTTTGCCGAGAAAAGTTTTGCAAACGTAAAGACGTTATGAAGCTCAAGCTGCACTTTCCCCATTATTTAACATCGAGTTAAATACATCATCTTTGTACGACTCTCTTATTTGAAGACAAAAAAATATTCGTTCTTTAATTTTTCCTTCGCTTACATTTGGAAATTTCTGCCTCATGTACAAAAATTCAGGACTACCCTTCTTCATTGCTTTTACAATATTTTTCATTAGTCCTAGCTTGATATAGAGAGGGAGAAAAAATGTTTTTTTTTTGGTTTCAACTAAGGGCTCGTGAATAGTATATTTCCCGTTTGGAGTTGTCTCGTTTCTTCTCCTCTTTGGTAACATAATGTTTATCCCTAGATCGGCTGTCCCATACCGCTTTTAAACTTGGACGAATTCATGAAAAGGCTCCAGTCCTCAGGTTTAAGAACTTGTCCTAAGTACGACATAAGCTCATCAATAATTGTGCAATAAACCAAATCATTTTCATCGATAAAGATCTTTTGGTTGGCTTCGAAAGCCCGAAATTATTGTATTTTTTTTTGAGGTAAATTCCATCCTTGCAGTCTTGATCCTAACAGTTCAGCTTGATTTTTTTATAAATTTAAATCTCTAACCGAGTCATTTAATTTACTTTGTGATATAAGATGTGGCTTATCGGAAGGTAATTCAAGATCGAAGTCATTATTGTCTTCTTCAGTACTGCCTGATTCTTCATCGCCGCTTTCGAAATATGTATTCACAGGCGGCTCAGGAATCAGAATAATTTCACTGTGTGGTAGAGGTCTGATTGCAGATTGCAATCAAGGATGTCTTACAGTACGTAAATTCAGACAGTACGTAAATCAGACAGTACGTATGTATTTTTTTACAGTACGTAAATCTACAGTAAGTAGATTTTTTTTTTAGAAATTCCAGACACGCTTGTTAAACAAAAGTAACAATCGGTTACACGATACTTTGGTTCACGGCAAACCATAGGTACACCAAACGGCAAAGCCTTTCAGCCATCCTCTTAAATATGTAGAACAATTAGTGCGTACCATATGACAAGCTCACGTCTCATCCTGATCACCAATCTTACACTGGAAGTACAAACGATATGCTTTTTTAATTAAAGGCGTAAAGTTTTTTCTAGTTGATTTTATAGTTAACTCACCACATGTATAACAAAAGGCATCTGTATCGTTTTCAAAATTTCGAGGTATTATGACACTGCACTGTTAACAAACTTAAGACGACAATAAGACTGAACAAAATTAATTTATTCTTAAATGCAGTTCTCAATGCAAACAACACGGCTGTTTTCAGCTACAGGTTTTGACCCGCGCAGACACAATTAATCTTGTCCTTGAAGGCTAACTCTTCAGTATTAGATATAATATAATATGCGGCTATAGTACGATTTAATTCATTGTCTAGTATTGTTTATTTATAACTTACAAATTATGCTAACAAAGTTAAACAATAAAAATTGGGCTAACAAAATATATATATAGGAGCTTAAATGCTAACTATACGTTGAAAGAGAAAAAAATCCTTTAATTAAAATTTAAACTTTTTCCAAAAACGGTGAATGAGAGAAAGATTCTGAGTTCATATTCGTTTTCAATATAAAAAAAAGAGATAAAAATCATTATCGCATGTTAGGAAACAAAAATCATGTTTATTAGTCTTATTCGAGTACTTATTAAATACACGTTAATCGAAGTACGTAAAGATTTCTGGTTTATTTAATTTATTTATAAACTCATCGAAAAAAATCTGGCAGTCTCTGTAAAAGAAAAGTTTTTAATTTTATTTTAAATAAATCGATAAAAATATTTATGAATGTGTAGATAATTTATTAACTACTAAATATAATTATTAACTATTAAATATAAACTGAAGCGTATAAGGTATTTTTATCGTATACAGAAATATTGTAAAATACAAAGCAAAATAGTGATGTTAAAAAATAACTATTCTTTTTAATATCAAACTGATTGATTATTAAATATATGCTTAACGCTACAAATGATAATTTACTAAGTTCGGTTGATATGAATCAGATTTATCGACGCAAAACAAATTTCTTATAGCCCGTTTTCGTAAACCTGAAAATAGGTTCTTACTTGTTCTGTGTAATTTTTAGCAAGTATACTGTATATAGGCGTAACAAGTATTTAATAATGTTTGCCGATCGATTAATTCATACAGATGACATTTTTAAAACGGAAATACTAAATTTTTTTTTTTTAAATCTTCATTCTATCAGGATTCAGCAGACGACTATTACTCACCGACGCTATTCCAGGGCTTGATATTATAACGCTTAATTTTAATCACGAATTATGATAATTATAATCTTGCGAATAGATCGGCTAGTTAATATATGTAATGTTCCGAATATAAAATAAAAGATGATTAATTTTTATTTAAGTTAACCTTTTTTTTAATCGTAATTGTAATGTTTTAATAGTAAATCGATTAATAAACATATATTTAATAAACTTGCCTGAGTTTCGGTGAGCATGAGGCTTGTCGCTACTTCAAATCGTTTAGGTCTTGACAGGTACTTATTTTGCCTGAACTGTTTTTCCAGTTCAAGTAATTGTTGCGAGGTAAACGCGGTACGAGGTCTCCTTGTTTTACCCAGCAGCGCGTGGTGTGGACCTGCAATAATAATAAAAAAAATTGATTTTTTTCGATTTTTACTGTATAATTATACACAAAAATAAATTTAAATATTTAATACTATTTAAATTAAAGCATTATTAACTCTTGTCCACTATTTTTTTTTTCTTTGTCTTTGCGATTTTTAGAATTTTGTCGGAGTGTTTTGTACCGTTTTGCTGACGTGCCATCTCATAATAAGTTGCGCCGCGGTGTGGAATGGAAGAGTCAGATGTTGTGCGCACGCGTGTTATGTAAAGAGACCGGCGAAAAAATAATTTTTATTAGTTTAGATTAATTCTTACGATTTTTAATTTTGCTCGTAAGCGAAGGAACAAATTTAGATTTTTTACAAGGAACATTATAACATGAAATATACTTATTATCGAATTCATATACGGATAAAAACTATACCGATACGTAAATAAATTGTTTAGTTTCAAAAAAGTATTTAGTTTATAACATTCCAGAAAAAGAAGCTTAGAATTTTCATAAAGACCGATTCGGTCGCCTGTATTTGTAGTTCAATACTAATCTACAATAGCTTAGTACTGATTTCTCCGGACCGTAAAAAGAAATCAAAGTTTTCAACTATATTGTTATAAGTTCCATAACATAAAACATTTTAACTCAATCAGTTCAACCGTTCTGGATATAACTTCAGTTAATAAAATTTCAGTTAGATGATTTATCCACCGCAGAATTTTCAACGATCTCTTAAAGGTTTGAGATTTAGGACGGTGAAAAATATAAAGTCTAATCGAGATTTGAAGATAACACCTGAAGATGAAATGCGAGATTGCTACCGCTTCAATAAGATGATTGAGAAATCTATCTTAGAAAATGAAATATCGAAATTAAGGGAAAAACTATATTTGTAAAGGAAAATTTATTTTACTATCATCGAGTCGTTTGAAACTTACGCTTCAATTCCTACGACGTAATCGTAGTATACCTTCAAATCCCGCTGTGAAACATTTGAATCGTGGATAATGACTTTATTTTATACTTTCGAATTGTTACCGTCATGACTGTAACACATAACAAACTAAATATTATTGCCACTCAGTTGTATTTTTCATGATACGTTACAGATGGCTGTCTGTAAGCCGGGCATATATATATATATATATATATATATATATATGTATGTATATACAGTAAATTATTATTCATCCCCTAGTTTGTGAGGTTCGATCAGACAGGAGCAAAAGTAGAATAAAACTCGGCGCCCCTAGTGTAATTGAATCGCTTACCCTCCCTCTTCTTTCACACTAGCATAATAAATGTTCTTTCAAAATTAGCAGTCGGTATCTCCATTCATCTATTCATTATCTCTGTTTTTATTATTATTTTATTTTAAATCAAATACGAGCGTTTGTGTTCACATACGCAATTTTGTTTGTAACGATTATATCAACAGTTAAATTAAAACTTCATATAAAATTACAACAAATTTTCAATTTATTTTATATATGTACGAGTGAGTTTTTTTGCTTTTGCAGGATTAATTAAAATAATTAACCGTCAAGAAAAAGCTGCTATTTGCTTAATCGATGCGAGTCTTATTTTTTAACATATTAAAGCCAAATTAGAAAAAACTTTTCGAATGATTATGATAACTATTTAATAAACTACTCGAATGTTATACATCTTTACACTTTATTAACCCTTATAAATTAGTTTTTAGGAAATTAATGAAGCGTAATTATACTAGTATACACATTTTTTGAAAAATTCAAATAATGAATGTTTCAAAAACTATTAATATCGGTTGTCATTTTAAAAATATCGGTCGTAGAGACCTCATATTATGCAATCGTAAATTTTCGAGTACAGGAAGTTATGGTTTTTTATTGTAGCAGACCGCAAGAATCGATTCACAGTCGCAGCGGTTGGCTATGATAATGTTACCAAAAAATGCACATCCATTTGATGTTTACATCAGTAAAAAACAAAATTTATCTTTTTTTATATTTAGCTGTTTATCGTGAATTATATTTTTAGCGACTTATTTTATCGACGTTTGCCTACGGATATCAAAAAACAAGCAAATGTTTCAGCATATCCTGTCCAAGACAAACGCAGGTGAATTGGTGTATATTGATGGATCGAAGCAGGACGACACCGTAGGTTGCACATTTGTAGTTAATGATAGAACATATATGTTTGGTCTACCCGGTATCACAAGTGTATTTACTGCAGAACTATACGCCATAAACAAGTCTCTAAATATGATTAACCCGACGTACCGCCATATTATTATTTGTAGTGACTCTTACAGTGCTCTCCAAGCTCTAGAAAACTTTTATTCCAGATATCCTATCGTCATACAAATATACAACGCATTCGGCGAGTTGAACCATCGCAACACACGAGTGAGTTTCTGTTGGATCCCTAGTTATGTGGGGATTCCGGGAAATGAACGTGCGGATTCCGCAGCTAAGGACGCATGTAGTCAACCATGTTTCACTACACGTGTTACTACATGCGACTTTATCAATTCGCTAAAACTTACTCTTCGTGGCAAGTGGTAAAATGACTGGACAGCCACAGTCGATAATAAACTGTCGCCATATTAAAAGTACAGTGTTGCCATTGAACACTGCCGATTGCGGATAGGGGTCATACGAGAGCCACCCACGGGTATTTGATGTCAGGCGAGAATAAGATGTCAGGCTGTGCGTAAGATGCGATTGCCCCTTAACTGTGCATTATATTTTGTTAGACTGCATATGTTATGCGGCCTTACGTCGCAAATTTAAGCTACCAGAAAGCATTCGCCACATTCTTGGAAATGACCATAACATCATAGACGGGGTTCTCCTATTCCTGTGATGTATAAGTATTTTTAACAAAATTTAATTTTTTATAGTTTTTTTTTTTGTTATCTATTAAAGGGCCTTTTACACTCCTCACAGATTTTCAATGAAATCTGATATTAGTTTTAAGGTTTTAGTTATTAGTTATTTTTAGTTAGTTTTAAGATGTGTTAATAGTTTTAACCTTTTTACCATTTTAAAATTTTAATTTAGTTTTATCTGTGATATTAGTTTTAACTTTTTAAATTTTAATCTAGTTTTAGTTCTAAAAATTTATTTTTATCTTTGATATTAGTTGTATGTTTCTAATCAAAGTAGTTTTTAAGTTTGATATCAATAATTTTATTCCGGGTGATGATAACGTGGAGACGTTCTTTGCCCACGAAAAACAACAAAAAAAAAAATGTTTGGATTTTCGTTCAACAAGTCATGTGGTATCCACATCAGATTTTTTTTGTGGATGTAGGGGATGCAGGATTTCAGTACCTCGGGTGCAGTAATTCTGAATACGCTTCATCTATGAAAAATACTTGATCTAAAATGCCAGTGTTGCCTTTAATGAAGTTCTTGATCCGTTAACCTTTTAGTATAATCGGCATTATTTTTCTCGCGGGAAAACCTGCATTCTATTTAAGCGTTCTCTTCACTGCAATGCGGACTGAACCTAGTGTAATGTTCTTTTCCCTGCTTAGTCTCCGCAAATATTTACGAGAAGATCTTGTAACTGCCGCTTTAATGTCCTGTACGACCTGTTTCGGGCACACTCCGGTCAAACACGGAACCTGTTTTTACCGAATTCTGAATAAAACTTTTCACTGGCGCTTCCTTTTCAAATTTCTCCCTGAACTTCAACCGAATGCAACATGAGATTTCGTCTCTAAACAAGTTTCTATTGCGAATCTACCGACACGTTCTTCAACAGCAAAACGTATACTAACAAAAACAACGTACGACTACGCACCGTTGTATATATACACTTCGATATAGATATATTGTTTTGTTCTTTTATAATTTAACACGTTTAAGAACTTTAAAAGAATGAGATATTAAATTTATAGCGGGGTAGTTGTCATTATTAGTCGCTCCGTTTTTATTCGGTACGATAAAAAAAAAACCGTTTTTATTGAAACATAAGAAAAAGAAATTTAACGGTTCGTACTTTAAATAGTAAAGATTTCATAAAAATATCATTCGAAATTCCTGTGGAAAGTGAACAAAAGGACACGTATATTTAATGATGATACCGTCAGAGGTATCATCTACTGACGGTATCATCTATCCGTGCGAGTCAGAACAGCCGTGTCGATGTTTAAGTTAACAAAAATGATAATTTCTGTCCGTTTTTCCAATTTGGCCTTTACAAAAACAAACATACTGGCATCTGATTAAAATGTATTAAACAAATCACGCACGGTTGAAACTAATAAATTATAATTCGGATAATGTAAAAGTTAATATTTTGACTAACTTAGCAATCGGGTTAAAAGTACAAAGATAAATAATTTTAAAATAGTTGAGCGTTGTAGATGGAAAATTGGATGGTGAAGGGCAAAGTGTGTGTGTGTGTGTGTGTGTGTGTGTGTATATATATAATATATACGTTTGTGTCTGTGAGAGTGTGTGGGGGGTGAGACAAATTGGCCAGGCTAGGGTGCTAAACGATAGTGTCAACAATGACTAAGGGTGAGGGTCCGATTGTCATGATAATTTAATTCAAGCCTAAGTACTTCCCCTTATTGCCGGTTTGCTTTTTGCGGGCTATTCAATTAGACTGATAAATAGGATCCTTAATTCATGGCTAGCAGCATGTCTACTCTACTCCCGATGGCGTACCCATCCACTTCAATCCGGCCTAATTGCCCTCCATTATCATTATTATGAGTACAATAACTATTATTACAATATAAATAATTGTGTTTAAAAATACTCTGCGACTCATTTAAAAACAGTACGTGGAAAAATTAAGCAGCGTTTTTTTAATAGTAATAATAACTACTAACTTTACCAGCAGAAAATTGATCAAGATTATTATTATTATTTTTTCTTCAGTCATTTGACTGGTTTGATGCAGCTCTCCAAGATTCCCTATCTAGTGATCATATTCCAAACGTTGCCTGCCTGCATCATGTTTCCCATCTACCTATTCTTTCGATATCAAAGCCAGGATGCTTTAATATGCGGCTTATAAATCTGTCTCTTTTAACTAAATTTTTCCAAACGCTTCTTTCTTCATCGATTTGCCGCAACTTCTCTTGATTTGTCACTTCATCTACCTGTCTGACTTTTAAAATTCTTCTATAGCACCGTGGGACACGTAAGCAAGTGATGTTGTGCGCCACACTTGTCCGTCCACGCTGATTAGGTTAGCTGTAATAGCAACTAGTTTCTGGTCGCTCAACTGTTTCTAGGTACAGAAGCCGTTTGAGGCATGGACATGGTCTTATGCCTTAGGACGACCGAATGGGGTGGTGGCAGGATAGATGCCAAGCAAACCAATTTAACTTTCTTGTTCATTACGAAACCTACTCTTTCCTGCCCTTTATTTGATGCAGAGTTAGTTATTCTAAAATCACCTGACCTAAAGTTGTTTTCCTCTTTCTATCGAACCTCGCTAATTCCTAATTTACCTAAACTGGTTTACCTCCGGAATATTTTCTCGAGGAAGATACCTGTTCTTTGTTAAATGAAAATGCAGAGAGCTACATTTTCTTGGGAAAAAAACAGTCTTACTTTTCCATCGTTTCAGCTGTGCAGTACTCAGAAGATTGAATTATGTTGATATGGTCGTTTAAGTCCTCCTGATCTACGCCCTTAACAACTACTGAAAGAGCTGCTGCCCTCTTTCAGGAGTCACTTCAGTTTGGCTCTCAACCGTATCAGAGAGGCACCTCTCCAATAGGTTGCACCTCCGGTCCAGCTACTGAGTATCACTGGCCCTCAAGCCACCTCACCATCGGCAAGGGCTGTGATTCATAGAGAGAACAAAGTTATTAATTTTTTTATTTTTTAATTGCTATAAATTAACCAGGCTTAAGAATTTTGAGAATAGAATTATCCACCTCTAATAGTTTTATTGTAGTTTCCTGAATATTTGGAGTAAGAATATATAAACATTTAAAATTTGAATATTCTAAAACTTAAAAATATTTATTTTTCTCTATGTAACTTATCATTAATAAACGAGCGATATTCCAGGCGGAACTTTCAGTGATACAGTGATACTTTTTACGATGTAAAGTATCGCTGTATCAATGTAAAGTACGGCATTAAAGTATATTTTGTTGATAGCAAGAAGTTTTTAGTAGAATTTTGTTACGACATAGTTCTTTTTTACTAAAGAACAAATCTTTTTGTAAAACAATCTAAAAGAGAGAATAAACGGACCAAGAAAAAGGTACTACAAAGTAAAAAATAATTCTTTTTCAATTCGTCTTTAAAATTTTGACTCTTAGAAAAGGGAATCAGATTAAAAATAACTACCGACTCTTACTATGCTGCTCAAGAGAGTGGAAACTAAACAAGTCTTTTTCACCTTTTTGAATTCGTTTTAATGAAATTTAAGTAGTTTTTATAGTTTGGTGTAGCTATAATTTCTTTTCAAATACGGATAAGGCTACCCGTGCGGAAAAATTTGATTAATAAACAAGAAGAAGGCGAGAAACCTGTGACTTGAGGAAAATACGGGACGTAGAGAAACAGCGTAGAGATTGTTGTCGAGTTGCTGCTCAGGTTACGGAGCATCATCGCAACCACGTTGTGGGGGGATCAGTGCTCCGAGGCCAGCCTCTAGTGTCCTCCGATCTGCCACCCACCGAGCACTTTTGAAAAATGTGTGCTCGGCGTCGTCCCGTACACGGGGCAGTAGAGGCAGTCGGAGGATGGCTTTTCCCTATGGCATGGAGGTAAGCGCAGTAATACCCGTGACCCGTTAAAAACTGGGTCACGCAGTAGTCCACCTCTCCATGCTTCCGCTCCGCTTCCGGTTTCTTTCGAATCGTAATGCCTGGACCCACACTTCCGCCCCATATAACAGGACGGAATGTACCGTGGACATCAGCATTCTGCTTGCCTTCGGTCTGCCGACGTTCGCCATGAGCCGGCTGAGTGCAGGTATGGCTCTCCCAGCATGGTTGGCGGCACACCGAAGCTGCTCAGCAAAGCTGAGTTTTCGCTCGATTATCATATATACTGCAGCCGGCTTGGTCTTGACAACCTCGTCCCCCATCTGCAGAAGAGGAGGGTCTCGATACTCTTTTTCGTTAGAACCACAATCTCCGTTTGGCTGGAGGGCTAGAGATAGTGGGATCACGGATGACAGCGGTGAATTGATAGAAGGCTTCATCGCCCAGTACAATTTAGATGTTTTCAATGTCGCCGGCGAGTTGTCCACATCAGCCGGCATGGTAAAAAAGCGGAGGGCCTTTCATGGTACCAACATTGGTGTTACCATTGGTAAGGATATCTCTGGTAGGATTAAAAATTTGTCTGTAGTCGATGAATGCCCCAGTGCCCATCGATTAATTGTTTTTAAGTAAGCAGGCGACCTGCGCGATGTCTATAGAGCGGACGTCCCTATTCATCAGTGGCGCTTCCTGCACAGGCGGGCGGAATGGCCCAAGTTTTCTAATATCCTCGCGGCCAGGCTCCCGGTTTTCACTCGAGATCTGGACGCACTCTCATTAGAGGCCCTGGCAGAGAATTATACTTTTGCGGTGATAGAAACCGCTGATTGTTCCATTCCCCGCGGTACTAGTCGGGAGAGAATTGCTGATTGGTGAACTCGGGAATTGACGGTGATAAAGCGGGGTGTGGGCCGGTTCAGGAGAGCTGCTCAATGTGAGGGCGATCCTGACCGCTTACGGAGTATCGTCGAAAGAGGGCCGAGTACTTTCACAAGGTTAGGTTTTCTAAGCATGATTTCTGGCGCTCTTTTGTACAAGAGCAGGGGAGTAAAGACCCTTGGGGTGTTTTTTATAGAGTCCTTGGTCACAAGCGGACAAAAGAAATACTTCTGTATTCCGACCCAGGACTACTCGACCCTAGATGGTGTTGTTACAAATAAAGATCATGTCCTTATTCTTCTGATGGACGATCTTCTTTAAGATGATACTGAAGCCGGTGAGAACTCCTATCACTGCCGAATCCGTAGGGAGATTGCAAGTTTTCGCTGTGAAACATAGTCTTCTGAGATTACTGAGGCGGAGGTCCGCCAAGTAATCTGCAATCTGGCCCGAAATAAAGTCCCCGGATATGATTGTATAACGGTGTAACGCCTTGTTCGCACATTACCAATAATTCTTCCTCTTACCAGAATATTCAATAGGATACTTTCTGCTGGATATTTCCCAGCTTGTTGGAAACGCGGTGAGTTGAAATTGCTCTTCAAAGGCAATGACAAGGATCCCACCGTAAGTTCTTCTTACCGTCCTCTGACGCTTTGCTCGTAGTAGGTTAGGTTTTCGAGAAGGTCTTGTACTTCCGCATTAATAACAGGCTCACTTCTAATCATCTGTTGTCGGACAATCAATATGGTTCCCGCCCGGGCAAGGGCACGGAGTATGCCACTCTTAGGGTGTTAAGTATAGCAGCGGCTAGAGAGTACAAGTATGTACTTGGCGTCTTTTTGGATATATCATATATCCGAAGCCTTCAACAATTTGTGTTGGCCCTCTCCTTTTTTTTAACTACAGCGGCGTGGTTGTACGAAAATGAAATTCTTCGATACGGTGGTTCGGAAGTAGGAAAGACCCTGTCTAAAGGATGACCGAAGGATAGTATTCTAGGTTCCCTCATCTTGGTCGTCGAGTTCGATTCTCTGATGCGGTTTTGATTGTCCGGTGGCTGCTGTATCGTCGTTTATGCCGACGATGGGCTGCTGTTGGTCGAAGGAAATTCGCGGTTGGAGATAGAATATTGAGCAACACAGGCATTTAGGTATTGCGGTTGTGGAGACTTCAGCAGAAGATGGTTTTCAGTGCGGAGAAAACCACTATGATGTTCTTGAAGGGCCGTTTAGCCGCAACTCGTCATCCGCGAGTAGTGATGAACGACTTTCCGATTAGGTATGTCACCGTTAAAAGATATCTGGGTTTATTCCTTAATGAGAAACTTCAATTCAGGGAGCACCTTCAGTTTGTCGCAAGGAAAGCAATTGACGCTTTCTTTGGCGTTTGTAGAATCATCCATCCCGATTGGGGGTTGAATTTCAGTACCATACGGGCACTTTACAAAGGAGTCTGAGGCGATAATGTTGTACGCTGCGCCCGTCTGGGCTCATCTTTTGCGTTTTCAAGGTTATAGGGATATTTTATTTCGGGCCCAGTGTCTTCTTATCTTAGCAGTTGCCGGAGGTTACATTACTGTCTTGCGAGAGGCAAATGATTTGAGAAAATAAAAATATCGCTGTCGGCTGGACGGTGACTGCACTGCCGAGGGCATGGTAGT
>JAAAKQ030067334.1:0-15581 GCA_010016005.3 Zanna intricata | reverse complement strand
AACGTTTTCAGGCATATGTTTATTGGAAACGTTTTTATTATTTTTAGATATAGAATCCGTTTCCGAGAGATTGCCGTGCAGTTTTGATACACTCTGTATATAAAAAAAAAAAACAATATGATCGATGAATAGAAATGGTTTTATTTAAATCATTCATTATTAAATTTAAATCTTAACTATTAATTAAATTTTATATAAATAGCACAAAAAATTAGCTGAATGATTAAAGAAATTTTCTTTTATCGTCGTCTGACATAACATTAACTGTCAACGATAGCAAAAATTTCCAATTATTGTTCCATAATTAAGATTAATATTACAATAATATATATTAGTATTAACTCAGAGGAAGAGAAAGGATGAAATAAACAAAGTAGACACTCTAATAAACTATTTTAATACTAAACAGTAATTTTAAAACGGAAATTAATTAAAAGTGCATAAAACCAGTCACGTGATAATCTTAACTCTCTCATCTTTTCATTGCTGCGTAATTACGGTTATAAAGAAGAATTAATTGTTAAATTATATAACAAGTTTTATAATCATGATTTTCCATAAAACTTTTTTTAACACCACAAATAACAGTTGTAGAACGGACATCAACTTATTGTATTAAGTAAATTACTTTGATTTATTTTCCATTAACTATAAATGTTATTTTCAAATTACTGTTATAACATTCTGCTGGTAAGAAAATAATTATATATATATATATATATATATATATATATATATAAAGTATGCTACAATAGCCTTCTGGCTAAAGTTGTTTTAAAATGTCGTACAATATTAATAATAAAAATTGTAATATAATATAATGTAATATTAAAAATTATTTTATGTTATAATATTTTATATTAATTTTGTAATAATTTAATTCAATTATTATTATTTATTTTCAATTCAATTATTTATTATTATAATTAAACCTCAATTTTCTGATAATATTCTATTAAAATTTAAAGATAATTTTGTAAGAATTTACCGACCAATGTACTTTCAAATATTATGTTATATATATAAGCTGCACGGGTCACTCACTCACTGACTGACTGATTAACATTAATTCTAACCCATAAGGAGGCCTCGGAGCGAAAAATGTCTAGAAAGCTTTTTTGTAGGGAGTGCGCTGAAACCGACTAGAAGAATTCGTAATCATGAAATTTCCCCCCCGGGGGGTTTTTACACTCCCCCAATATTTCTGCGCGATTAGAAGGAGACGTCTGAGTGAAACGTTGCGGGGAATTTTTTTGTAGAGCTTGTAAAACCAATTAAGATTCCAGAAAATAAATTTGGCCCCTGCCCCCCCCCACCATTGGACCCAAAATTCAAAAAAATCATGTTTTTTTTTAACATTTCAGGCCATCTTACTACTCCCCTGAAACTCTCCTGCGATCTAAATCGATATTCCTTTATAGGATTAATCCCGAAGAATGTGTTGAATTCCATACGAAACGCGGGAAAATTCTAGGGGGTCGGGGAGAACCCCAAAACTAAAATTTCAACGTCTTCGGGAACGTGCAAGCCTTTTTTCTACATGCGAGCAACTTTCTTTACTTATCTATGACCTATGTTTTTTTATTGGTGCCTCCCCTTCAGAAAACTCTAAAGTTATGTTTATATAAACATAACTTTAAACTCTAAAGTATATGTTTATATACTGATCAAGTGACTGGAAAAAAATTTGTGAAACGGGGGCTTTTTTGAAGACTTATTGATATTAGAAGGTATAGATAGGGAGACTCTACTGCGCAAAATTGATTAAAATTCTATTGCTCAGTGTCCGTTGAACCCTCCGAAAACGTTAAACAAATTCAGGAACGGCCCCCTCTTCCGGGTAGGGTAGTTTAACTTTCCAAATAAGCATCGGAGCGAAAAAACATAAGATATTTCTTGTCGGGATCAAAATAAACAAAAGGGCACGTGGTATCCTTTATTTGAAACTTAAATTCTTCGAGAACGTTATTAAAATTTGGGAATAGCACCTCCGGGTAGGAGGGGTTTCCCTGAATAAATAAGCATTGAAACGAAAATTCACAAGAGGTATTTTTGGTCGTGGCAAAAAGTAAACTAAGAGGCCCGTGGTATATTTTGATCAACGAACGTTTAGGAAAAAATAAGAAACCAATCTTTTCTGAGACCTAAAGTTTGAAAAGGCGATAATTATTGTTGCCAGATTACGCCGTAAGGTAACCTCGGATCGAATAACGATAAAAGGCCTTTTTATTCCTCGTTTAAAGAAACTTAAGGGAAAATAAGAAACCAAACTTTAGTACAATTTAAAGATAGAAAAAAAGGATTTTCGTAAATGTTTTACACACGCATAAATGGTAAGGATGAGTTGATGTAGGTATGACATCCCGCATTTTAAAAATCTATAGTTAATAACGACAAACGACATTCTAGTGAACTTTAAACAATTGCTCCTGTTTACTGTACGATTTCTTACTCAACATTTGAAAAATCTCCAATAACTTTCATCACTAAACCTATACATTAAGAAATTTAATACATCCCTGATCTATTCACCAGAAATTGCGAGCGTCCGGCCGGCCGAAGGCCGGCCTAGGACGTGAGTTATATATATATAAAACTAAAGTCTAGATACTTTGGATTCAAAAGAATTTAATTTTTTAAAATTGTATTTTTACAGCAAAGATATTGTAATAATTTATTTAATCTAATTCTAATAAAAATTAATATTGTAACAACAATCATATTGTAGTTGTAATGAAGATCAAACTGATTACATCATACGTTTGCAACATATTCAGAAAAATAATAGAGATAACTATCCCTTTTAAATTTTTATCAAATTACAACCAGTTAGTAAATATAATTTATACATATAGATGAACGGGAAATTTTGAAATTTTTATCGACAGCCTTGAGCGAGTGTCAGTACTAAATAACTTATAGAATCCAGTTCACGCCATATTACCATTTAGTTAATATGAATACTTGGTGTAATGTACAATGTGTTTATGCCATCAAAGTTTTTTATAAAAATAATGAAATTGTGGTGGCTGGGCGTAGAGAATTTTGGGGCTAGTTTATTTAGGACGGGCTAGTTTCTTATACCGTCAACATATCCAGATAACACGTGATAAGCAGTTTTGAGAACACAGGTTCAGCATTGAAAAAGTAACATAAAGATAGTGTACGTACGCCAGACAATATCGAAACTGTTCGAGCTGCTGCCGTAAGAACCAACTCGAACAATTCATCGTCATGCATTGAGTTACATAGTTAAAATGTTCGATGAATATTATTGCAAGAGACTTTCTTTACCATCAGTACAGGTTTCAAATCGTCTAGGAACTGAAACCAAACAATCACATACATAATGCGCTATCGGTTTTGTGAATGAATGAGAGTACAGGTAAACGAATATACCTGGTTGTTGGATGAAGCCCATTTCTACCTAAACGGATGTGTTAAAAACCAACATTCCCGTTTTTAAGCGCAAGAAAATCCTGAACAGCTATATCGTTACCTTCTCTACATGGAAACAGGGTTACCATGTGGTGTGACGTGTCATGTTATGGCATATTAGGCCCTTACTTCTTTGAAAATAAGTATGACCTTACGACTACACTGAGATCAATACGTTTACATGATGAAATACCTTGTACTCTTATAATGAAATGGAAAAATACAGTACATGTCATTTTATATGTACTACTATATCAGGTCAGTCACTTCCTACAGTAGTATTACTCATTCCACTTTCGTATGGAATTGAACTATGCAGAGAGTTACACAATAAAATTTTATAATATTAAAACAATTTCTTATGTATCTGTATGTATCGTCAGCCTTCCGGTACAAGTATCGAAACTAATATGAAAAATAAATAAAACCAACTTATAAAAAAAAAAAAAACATTTTGAACAAATTATTTCATCACGCTCAATGAAACAACTCAGAAAAAATCGAATAAAGTGTTCGTTTACATCAATTTCAAACAAAATGAAATTTATAATAAATACTCCGAAAATTTATACCATTCACACTTCTCTTTTTTTTTAAATTATTTTTTAAGGAAATATTTAATTAAATATGGTAGGGCATTTGTATGCAATATAATTTATATTTTCAAAAGGAAACCACCATCTTGTGATAGACTAGCTACTATTAAGAGTTTTAAAATAAAAAAGGAACATATATATATTTAGATATATAAAATTAGAAACAGCTTTCATAACAAAGATTTATTGGTTTTAATTTTTACAATTTTTTTTACAAGTATTGATTTTTAAATTAATTATTCTTTTACTTAAAAAACTATTCCGAAATAATTTACAAATTTTATTTGTATTTTTTATTGTTATCATTTTCAATTTTTTTCTTCTTTTATTTTATTTATTTATTGGTTAACTGATTAAAAAGACTTATAGCAACTTTTATTTTATTTTCAGTTTAGCCTCCGGAGCCACCGTAATGTATTACTGCAGAGAATGAAGAAGTGTAGTCTTGTACAATCTCAAGTTGACCATTCCTGAGATGTGAGGTTGTTTGAAATCCAACCACCAAAGAACATCGGTATCCGCGATCTAGTATTCAAATCCGTATAAAAGTAAGTGCCTTTACTAGGATTTGAACCTTGGAATTCTTGACTTCGAAATCAGCTGATTTACGATGACAAGTTTACCACTAGACCAACAATGGTAACACTGAAAATTATTATTTAACAGTTTTTATCTCTCTTTCTTTGAGAAGCGAATAACTGTTTTAATTTTTGATGGGCAGTGGTGAAGGAGAGGCTACACATGGGTTGGCTAGTGCCAGAAACCACTGCCGATTACATGTTGCGTGGTGCGGATGAGTAGTGTGCTATTGTGGAGGTAGTGGCTGGAATCCTGAAAGGATTATTTGGCTGTGAAGCAGATTGGGGAACTACTGGTAGGAACGGGGCGGGCAACCGTAATCAGGAAGTGGAGCACTGTGGATTAGACGGGCTGTCTAGGAGGGGTGAGCTAAGACTCTAACCCGAATTGGAATTTCCCACTAATGATCGGTAGATTCCGGTGCTAAGCTAAGGAGGATGCATACACAAACAGACAAACATACAAATGCCCGTTTAGAAGGGTAGGATATCTATATTTCTTTGATGGATTTCAATAGAAACCTCCTTCTTCTGTATGTAATTTTTCTTTGTATTCAAATTTACGTATGGTTGCGATAGATTGGAACCAATTGTAAATTAAACACTGCGGCAGAAAAACACTTTTTAAAAAGTGAATAAATTGAGTAAAACTGTTTGGAATTGATTACTTTTCTTTCGTCAATCTTTATATCATGTAAATCTTTTGTCAATTCTTATATCATGTTATTAGTAATGAGCCTTGTAATGTCTGGAAAAAATACAATGAATAACGCGTTTCTGCAACTAAAAGAATATATAAAGGTTTAATATTTAAATATTTAACTAATAACTCCTGAGATAGAACAGGAAATGGTAATCAAGGGAAATAAAGAACAAAAAGAAAACTTGAAAAGTAAGGATTAAAAGAATAAAATCAAACAAGAATACATACGGCAAACGATGATTTTCAGAACAGGGAATGATTATTTTGCAGGTGTATTGAATTAGAACTGAGGAAAAAGGATTGGTTAAATATTAAGTACCTGTTTTTTTTTTTTTGCATTTTTATTTTTTAATAATAGTTACAAAGGTTAAATTTTAGAGGTTTGGGTATGGATTAGAAAGGGAAAATAAATTGGGGTGACCAAATGAAAAAGAAAAAAAAAGAAGATGCTTGTAGCAAGATTGTTGAAGATAAAATATTGCTAAATACAATTCAGAGGAGAAAAGAAAATTGCACTAAGAAACTTTGTAAGGAAACGATTATAACAACAGCTGTTGAAGGGAACAGTTGGAGGGGGAAAACAAAGAAAGAATAAGATTGAAGCTGATAGACAAAATCAAATATGAGGGTACGTAAGAAGATCAAAGAGTAAGTAAGAGATAGAAACAATCGAAGATAACGATGATGTAAGGGACCTGCCATGTGGTAGAAGACAGTAATGAACTACTGAGATACAAAAAACATATGGGTACTCAACATTTTAATATTAAAGATGCAGAAATCAAAGGATTGATTTTTTTTTAAATTATAAAAATATAAAATTTTCACTGAAAAAAATATAATTTTTAAACTGATATTTTTTTATGTACGAAAAAATTCTATAGAACTCCTAACTTTTAAAGGTTAAATCACTTTTTATTCTGTTTATAAGATTGAAAAACAGACGATAGATACAAATAAATAATCATAATTGTCGTATAAGAGTTATAATGAAATTTAAAAAAAAAGTAAGTTAATTTAAGTAACTTTTTAAAAAATTTATTAATATCCAAAAAAAAGAAACATTAAAAATATTTCATATAAATTTAAATTTACTGATCACTTTTAGATACACTCTTAAGTGTAGGATACTTTAAAATCTAAAATCAATTGTAATTTATAGTGAACATAAAGGTAACATTAAGTTAGTCATTGAATATTTAATTTTATTCTATTTTTCCTAATGTGTACCTTTCAATCTCTTCATCTAGTCAATAATATAATTCCTCCAGTGGCCCATTGAGATAAGGATGATATGTATAAGTATAAATGAGGTATAGTGTAGTATAGCCATGGGTCGACCATTTCTAAAACGTTTAATTAATTGAACCCCAACCAACAAAGTACGCTACGTCTAGTATTCAAATCCGTATAAAAGTAAATAAGTTTTACTAGGATTTGAACTTCAGAACTTTTGACTTCGAAAATTGTTGTAGTAGAAAGGTCATATCAGAATTATTATAACTCCCCACATATATTGAAGCCTACAAAATGAATATATAACTAATTAAAGTTATCACTTTTAAATTGTTATGTTAATAACATTTAATAATAATAGTTTGTTAATAAAATTAAAATAGTTCAGTCTTTGTTGTGTATTATCATCTCCTTTCGAATTTGGCGGAAAGTTATGGAACCTACTAGAAACAGTAAGATTGTATCATCTTTTTGTATTAATATCTTTACAAAGGAATGAATTTTGTTTGGCAATGTGAATTGACAAAATTTAGTTTAAGTATTTATTTTGTCTGGAATAAATCATATTTATCTACTCTATTTATAAATAGAGTAGAAATTAGTAATAGAAATAGATAGACTTTTTTAATGTTTTCTAGAAGTACAACGGACAATATGTAAGCAAGACTAGCAAGCCAAATTGTTGATTGATTCAGTATGTATCGTAATTAGTTCCGATGGGTGAAACTGCTATTGTAACTGCGCGAAAGTTTAAATTGTTTTATATAGATTTTGTTAACTGTAATTAGAGTTTAAGTAAGTGACGAGTTAACCGCTACATATGCCTGGTGGCATTGAATATTAATGTAGTTTTTTATATAAAATAATTAATCATAGTTGAAAATTTTTATTTTCCTTGTTAATTAAACAATACTTTTTATAAAACAGGCGGTAATTATTTCATTTTTAAAAATTGATTATTAAATTTAGCCTTTTTCTGTGTTAGCGTTTAAGTAACGCGTACAATTCGTATTTTTGTAACCGTTTATTTTTCAGTTATTAGTTATTTTTTAAATATTTGCTTAATAAATAAAATATCTAATTATTAACAATTTTTACGTTTACTATAGTTAAATCTGATAATCTGATAACATACCGTTAAAAACAGATTTAAAGCGCTTTCTGGAGACTACTGCACAACCCTGTGATAGTATTCCGGTGAGGATTAAAGTAAGTCATTTCGACAAACGATCAATTATTTTAATAAGACATGTTTATGATAAATAACCCTTACTCTAACTTAATAAAGTCTTCATAAAATGTTGATCTATGGCTTTGGTTAATCTAGTTGGAGAGGGGTGCGATATAGCTTATTCTTAATATATCCTGACCCCGAAGATGAAGATTTCACCAAGTTAAGATTCCGTCGCCACGCCACCCCTTCCGTATATTTTCTTTATCTTTTTCTGTTCAGTCTCCGGAGTTACCGTAAGGTATTGCTTCAGAGGATAAATGAGGATGATATGTATGAATGTCAATGAAGTGTAATTTTATACAATCTCAGGTCGAGAAGTGTGGTTAATTAAAACCCAACCACCAAAGAACACCGGTATTCACGATCTAGTTTACAAATCCGTGTAAAAATAACTACCTTTACTAGGATTTGAACCTTAAAACTCTCGACTTCGAAATCAGTTGATTTTAACCAATAGACCAGCTCGGTGGGCAATACTAGAGTCTAATTAAAAAAAAAATCATTTTTGATATTTACAAACCAGTTATTGAATTATACTGCAATCATCATTGATTATCCTGCAATAATCGAGGAATCATTTTATAACTTTGCCATTGTTGTTTCCATTATTTCTAATTTTTTTTTTTCCGAATAAGTTTGAGTGATAAATATTTTTTCTATTTTCAAAAACCTTTTTTAAACATTTATAAGTTTCAAAATAACTCTGTAACCTTTTGTCATTAGATCTTTTTTAACTATCTTGAACAATTTCTACATTGTAAAGTAACCAGTTTGTAAAAAACAAAGTATGTTGAAATCTTGGACAAACTGGTTACTTTTTGTAGCCTCTTCCAATGATATTTTAAGAATATTAACATATAAAAAAAAAAAAAATATCTATACTGTCTAGATATTAAATTTCAATTATATATATATAAATTCATCTTTAACAACTCATAATGGATTATCTTAAGTACTAACCTAGATCTATTCTCTTTACTATGTGACTTAAAGTAAACGAAAGTAATATTTTAAAAAATTCCAATATTGTGCATTGATCACTACGTCCTGAAGAAATAACACACGATTTGTAACTAAAGTGATATATTGTTATCCTAAAGTACATGATGTCTAAACAGCTTGAACTATTTCAAATACTCGGGTTGAAGAATTTATTAAATCATTCAACCCAAAGCTACCCATAATAGTTCGATATTCTAAAGCCTGATGTGAATTTTTTTTCAGTACATATATTTAAATCATCTACAACTAGTAACCTGTTCTGATGTAAGCATAATAGTATACTATTTAATTCTGTAAGGAAACCAATCAGCTTAAAGGAATATAATCTATATATAGCAATAACGGAGAGAGTTTGAGATAAGGAGACATTGACCGTGATCACGTCTTCTATATTCATAACAACCGGCTGTGCCAAGGTCGAGTGTAGTTAATTAATATTCCACAAATCGATAATTTCATTGGTTTTTAGCGAAGTGAGAGTAACCTTTGATATTAAATCTTTTAAGTTCTCATATTTTATTTATTTTTCAGATAGTATTATAACATAAGGCAACTTATTTAATGAATTAATATAAATAAAAAATTTAAAAAAAGGGTTTCTATTTAACTGTTTATATTTTAGTAAATTACTACAAATTTGTTGTTGTCAACACAAAAATCATTAGAGAATGAAGATAAAATATTTAATTTTACTGCCATTTAGATTAAAAAATACCTATTAATTAAAATAAATTAAATTATACCCGATTTATTACCAGTTTCTATGATAGACTGATAGTTAAATCATCCTATATAGTAATGGTTTTTCTGAGGAGCTGAGGGTTCCTTCCGCATCAGACTTTTTACATTTCGAATATATACGTAAATATATCTCTACTCAGTCTTAGTCTACCGAACTGCCGAGTACAACTTCCTCCTTCCTGTACAGAAACTCTCGTTCACAAAGACTGGAACTTCTGCATGCGTATTCTCCAAGTCGATCGTGTTAAACTTATATTCCTCTCTTCACTTGTCCAAAATACATTGTTTGACCCACAATTTGCGCGGAATTGGAATTGACACTTTTCCGCAGCCTGTAACAAAATCGATTGAATTTCTCATAATTTCCACATACAAAGCAGCAACGATATCTATTACCACTTTGTACACATTTTCTTTGGCTGCTTCAGGCCCGTGAATCTCACTGATGGGTCTTGCGAATTAACTGATGATTAAGCAGAAGAATGTGGATCTTAAAGATATGTATTTTTAAGATCCACATTCTCCTGCTTAATATCAGAGTTGTAAAACATTTTATCTTCTGAGCTCCATCCAAAAGTTTCTTTTTATCATTTACCACACCTTGCATTTATTCAAAGGACGTGTTCATTCCTTTCCTCATTCGTCGTATATTTTTTAAGATCTTTCCCGTCCTCTGCATCACTAGCAGCTAGCATACTCTTTCTTCTCGATGCAGTGCAAAGTGGATAGCGCCAGATTTGATTTTTAGTAGAAATATAATCCAACTCCTGAGTCATGTTGGCACAAAGGGGGTGGCAACAGTGTTTACAATCATTGCATGAAATACTGCTGCCCAATGTATTACATATTTTGCAATTACTCGAAATATTAGTAAACTATTAGAAATAGGCTGCACAAAAATAATGACAAATAATCTCTGATTATTAACCCAATCGATTCCCACAAAAAGACCCCACAAGATAGCGCTTTAATATATCGTGAAGCACAAGATAAGACTGTTTATTGATATCCCAGCACCGGGCACTTGCGCCGCTTGCAATGACGTCTGACTCAGATCTGAAACAACTTTTCAGTTGTTAAATATGTATAATGGTCGTCATTCTCTTTAATTCAAAATTATTTGTTTTTTTTTTTGTATATGATGTTGGTAATACAAACTGATAAGTTATAGACAATGATATTGTAATTAATTATCACATAATAACTAACTTAAGAAGACGACATTGACTTCAATTATTGATAATTGATATTGAGGTCAATTATCGATATACACAAATATCTACAGATATAAATAATGATATTAAATTTACTAAAAGAAGTTTTAGGTTATTTATAATAGTTGTTTTTTAAATTTATTAATTACATAGTAGTTAGATTAATGAGGGTTGTTCTGTGGTGAAAATTTTAGGTGTCATAAAAATATATATAAATTTTTTTTAAATTTTACTAAATATTTTTTGAATTAATTTAAAATCGTAAACTTTCATAAATAAAAGTATAATGTTTGTGCATTGCCTACACGAGATGATTGCAAATTGTGTTTCCCCTGTCATTAATGTAATATCGTCATTATCCAACATTGAGCCTTACCCTAACAGCAAACTACTTATAGAACTACGTGACTCATTACAGTGCCTGAAATTTCCACTATTTTTTCTTTTATAACTTATGACCAATCGATTATTATTACCTTGATACATACAATTTATACAGACAAACCTAAAGCCATCAACCAGTTTACTATTTAAGCTATACTTTTTTCAATTTAATTATTTTTATCACTAATTTTGATTTCAGAATCTCTTATTTACAATAATAAAATTACATATAAATTACAGAAACAATTCCTACTAATTTCATAAGCTTTCATTAAAAAAATAATTTTATTTTTAAAACAGCATTAAAAATAACGATGAGAAATTTAATAATATGAAATTCATCATTTAGAAATTGATTGCAGATTAATTGAAATTTATCACCTAATACGAGGTGTGATCAAAAAATACGGTGAATTATGTTATAAAAAACAAAGTAAAAGAGTTACATTAAATATGAATTAATCTCCTTCAGACTAGAAATGCACTTATCCCAACATTGAACCCACGACTGGAAACATTTCTGGAAGGCTTCCTTTGGAATGGCTTTCAGCTGCACTGTCGTGGCCTTCTCAGTGTCAGGAATGGTGTCAAAACGTTTCCCTTTTAGCACATTTTTTATTTTTGAGAAGAGCCAGAAGTCGCATGGTGCTAATCTGGTGATTAAAACGGATGTGGACAGACAGGAAGACTTTTAGCGGTCGAAAACTTGCGAATCAAAAGCGACTTGTGTCACGGCGCGTTGTCATGATGAAGAAAGCCGTTGGCCCAATTTTTAGATCTCTTTCTTCGTCTTATTTGCAAATCATCTGTTAAAATGCTTTGCACGGACCCGTAGGAGATGTTAAGTTCTTCAGTAAACTCTCGAATAGTCATTCACCTGTTTGAACAAAACAAGTTTGACCACTTGCTGCACATTTTCATCTGTTTTTGGGGTCGAAGGACGTACCGATCGTTCCTCGTCCTTAACCGACTCATTTCCACTTTAAAATCGCTCGTACTACTTGTAAACAGTCTTCAAAGTTACCACATGATCACCATACACTGATTTTAACATTTCGTAAGCTTCTTTGGCACTTTTTTTCAGCTTAAAACAAAACTTAATGTTCAAGATCCACTGACAGACACTGCAAATGCGACCTCACTGTAGCGGCTATAGAAGCAGACTGATAAGCCGGAACGTGTTCAAACTTGTCACTTGCCTGTCTCAACACATGAGGTTATGAGACATACTAGTTGAAATAGATGCAGCGTTGCAGCGTAATTAATTGCTTCTATAAAAATTCATACATAAATACGACTGATTGAATTAATTTTATTAAATGTTGCTTTTTCATAGAAATTTTATAATAATCTTCTTAAATATTTACAATTGTTTGTTAATGGAATGGTCTACTTAGTAAATCACAGCTTTATAAAACATAGCATACTGATACTGATTTGTTTCAGTTTATAATTTTCTTGTAAAATCTATCTACCGATTAACTATAGTAGATTAACTCATATAATATTATCAAGTTAGGGAAACAATTTTTTCAAATTTTATAGGTATCTGAACTTTCATATCTACTGCCATTTCTACAGATTTTATGGGATAGAATTACATTGTTAAAGATATACTATAATGAAATAGATTGATCAATCTTTTTTTTCGATGATGAAGGAATTCCCATTTACTATTTGCCATTTATTATATAATGCCAACCACGGGATCATCGTGGGGTGTGTCGGACCCAGGATGCTCTTCGTCCCGGGCTAGCTAACAGGCTCCGTCAGGGTGTTGTTAGGCGTTAAAAACCTGACCCATACCGACTAAACCTCCCTCACCGCTGTTCACCGCCCCGAGACTGGACCCGCAATTAAGCATAAACTCAGTCTTGGGGGGAACTGTCCTATTTATCATCGAAAGTCTTCTCTGTCTGTGACCGTGATTCAGCCTCCTCTGACCTAGAATACCTGTAAATGAAAGAAAAAACAAGAACAGGTTCTCATGCGCACAATTCATCACCCACAGACACACACACACACACACACACGCACGCACGCACACACACATACACACACCAACTCCATTATTATTATTTTTATTTATTTATTTTTTTTGTAGTGAAAGTGTTTGTGTGTATGTGAGTGTCTATGTTCTGGTATTTCTTTTTGTGGGAGTAGATGTGCGTGCGTGCGTGTTCTCGCCGGCAGGACAGGAGTCCCAGATTGATCAATCTATAAAGATTAATTAATTTTAAATTTAAAAAAAAAAAAACAAAAATTCTCATCAGTAACTACAGGCGTCTATTCCTAATTGTTGGTATATTACTCCTTTTTCCCCAATGACAAAAAATTAATTTTATGGTGTGTTAAAAATTGCAAAGCCTGATCAGGATTTGAACTCAATGTCTTACGGATGAGAAATAAAATTGTACCATTTCATCACGGACATCGGAAAATTAATTATAAATAATAATAAAAAAAAAAAAATAAATATTATTGCAATTCTATTGAAATTACTTATTTTGCATATACAAAAATAAATGAACTGTGTTATTTTTTTATTTGTATTAAGAACAATAGTGAGAAATGTTGAGTGAGAAAAATGTATGTTATTCTTCAACAAAACTGCTGACTGCCTGTAATTTGTTATATTGTGCTTTGTAAATGCAGGCAATTAGTTTCCTTCATATTTATATTAATGGATGTATATAATTTATTATGAAAAATAATTCTATTGCGTACCGTTTTTATTTTTATATCTTTACCGAGGTTACATATCTCGCATTCGTAGTTAGTAGATTATATCTTACAATAATAATAATAATAATAATTGATTTTTAAGTTAGACTTTAATCAAAATTGTATTTATTTCCTTTCATTTCATTATGCTTGATACAAAAATAATTTTTTACATGATGAGTTTTAATGTAACAGAGATAAAAAAGAAGAAACGTAAATACGAGTATAAATTAAAAAAAAAAGAACTCTATCCTTTAATAATATAAGAATTTTGAATATTTATTAAAAGAAACATAGATCTTAAAATTCATTTAAATTAGTGATAAACCTAGTATTTGAAAACTGCAAATTGAGAATGAAATAACGAACAAAATAGTACTATAAAAAATAAAATTAATGGTTAGGTAATCCTATAGACTTATTTTAACAACTAGAAACACAACAACTGATATATATATAAACATTAAAGTGAAACTAGTACGTTTAATCTAAATTTAAATGAAAACAAAATCATTCAACACATCTCTTTATTGTTCTACAAACAAATTAAAGATATTTTGAACTGTTTGTGAAAAAAAGACAAGAAAAAATGTAATCCTGCTAGCTTACATCCTATAGTACTGAAAGAAAGCTTCCTCCTATTAATCACAAGTGGTAGGTGAACCGTACAGTAAATTATAAAACATTACACGCGTTGGCCCGGGAATTCCATTATGAATGTATTAACTTATACGTAATATATAAAGAAAAATATTTGAAAAATCGGTATGTTGGGAAAATAAACCTATTCATCGATATATTATTGATTTTCTTTTTGTTTAACCTGCGGAACCACCGTTAAGGTATATCTTCAGAAGATGAGATGAATGAATTGTAGCGTGTGTGAAAAATGCCATGCCTGACAGGGATTCGAACCCGGAACCTCCGGATGAGAGGCCGGGACGCAATCATTCGCGCCAAGAAGGCCGGCATTATTGATATTGGGAAAATATACATAGATATTAGGAAAATCAATAATTAACATTCAAAATCTTATAAAAATTAGTTGAAACAAACCCCCAATTTCAGGTACGTAAAATCCATTCCACTTAAATTTCACATTGGTGAAGTATATGCCTGAAAATACTTAGTACTTAGTTAAGTACTTAATACTTAATACCAACCAGTATTGTTAAATAATATTATGTTGATCATAATATTAACGAAACATATACCATTAAACATTAATTTGATTGTATCGCAAGATAGTCGATAAAGAAAATGTTTGGTCACAGTAGGAATGGCTTTAGTAATTCCAACTTACTCTGGAACGAGTTGCATACATCATTTCTAAACACAGTAGAAATGGGTTATAAATTTTACCTTTTATTGAATGAATGCTCTGTGGTAAGTACACATGGTTTTAGTATACTCTTTAAAACTTTAAAAGCATCACACACAAGTGTGTGTGATGCTTTTAAAGTTTTTGTATCTCAATATTAGTTTAACCTACAACAAGACATTCTCCAAAATGATTTTTGTATTAGGGAACATTTATGAGTTTATTTTGGAAATAATGAGGTAATATTATAACTTGACTTTCAAAAGGGGGTGGAGAGATCGGACATTACCCACGTCTGTTTTTCAGTTTGCCAAAAAATAATTTCATTTTTTTTATATAGGGTGTATCAAAACTGCACGGCAATCTCTCGGAAACGGATTCTATATCTAAAAATAAGAAAAAAGTTTCCA
>JAAAKQ030067323.1:0-15581 GCA_010016005.3 Zanna intricata | reverse complement strand
AGGCATAAAAAAAATTAACAGGCATAAATTAATTAGCAGGCATAAAAAATTAACCTACATGTCCAATTACGCTGCTTGAATAATAAAAAAAAAAACTGGCCAAATATTCCATGATTTTACTGACTAGAAGTAATAAAAATTAAAAGATTAAGATGCCAAGAACATAGATACATTTTTTAGATATGGAAATAAATTTTTAAAAAACTTTTAAAAAAATCCAATAATATCTATATATTTTATTTTTATTCGATAAACTAAACAAATTTTCTTTATATAGTTTTCTCTACATCTAACACCATCCCGTTCAATAAAGTATAAAATTAAAAAAAAAATTGTCTGCATTTAGATCCGGAGATTATAATTTTTAAAAATTTTAGACATTGTTGATAGCTCTATATGTGAAGTAAAAACTTTTAAAAACGTTTCTACACTATTTAAATCAAAGGAATATAGAACAAAAGGAAAAAAACATATATTTTAATTTTAAGAGGGTTGATGTTTTAAAAGAAGATTGATTTTAAAAGGGGTTGATGTTTTATATTTTTTCCCTATATGTCAAGTTATATATTTAATTTACATATAAGTTGTAGGTAAAAAATTTGCTTTTATAAGTTCTCTGTAAAATACCTTTGAAGAAAATATTCTGAACAAAAAAAAAACTGGTTTTTTGCGATATTTCCCGAGCCCTTGACGAATTTTGGAAAAAAAATTGTTTGATTATCCATATACAAAAAAATATTTGAGCCAACTCTAAAGAAAATCGATTCCGTCAATCCTGAAATATAAGGCCAAAAGCTATGCGACATACGTACAATAAATACTGTATGTGCTTTTGTCTATAAGAAGTTGTTGGACCCTAAAACGTAAAGATTTACAAACAACCAAATAATTTAACTTTTGAAATGATTACTGCACTTTCCCCTTTAATATAGCAGTTCAAGCTAAATTTGCCAGGAAAATAAAATAAATGTTTCTAATAATTACTTAAAACTAAAACTTAACGGTCATTTCGATTGTAAAACAATTATAATCAGAAATAATGAGAAAATTTTATATATGTATACTGTAATGAAAAAATAACAATTAATAAAACTGATTGTCTGGTTCTGGTGTAAGTAATCTATTATTAACGGTCTTTTTTTTTTCTTTTTTTTCTCGCCGTTTCTTTTTTTTCCAATTTATAATATTTAGATGTATAAAATGAACTATTTAAATACTTTAAAGCCTTAATTATAAAGAAAAAAGATGTATTCTATTTTTCTTGTAAGAAAAATATTTCTATAATAATCTACCTTATAATCATTTTGCAAAATTAATTCTAATATAATGAAAGATGTTATCATGAAAAAAATTACCTAAAAATTAAGGGAATTAATCAATAATTTTTAAAAAAATTAATACTATTACTATTAAAATATAAATTATATTTTAAATATCTTATTTGTTAAATGGAATAAACAGCCTATGAAAAAAGAACAGTTATGTAGTATAATTATAGACTGATTGTAGATAGATAAGACGAGATACTCCTTCCTTTCAACCGTTCTGGACGATGAATAAGGGTACAATGATGACTAAAACAGAGGAGTGAGGAAGATGGTAGCTGAATTTCCTTCCACTGTTATTTATCATTGTCTCGGATGGTAGAAGTACAACAAATTACCGCGTGCCACCATCGTCACTACTCTTTCCTCACAGACCCCCTTCCACGTATCCCCTCGCACATCACTCGTTTATTCCACAAATCTTCCCCTCCTGCGTCGTTTCCCATCCTAATACTTCTTACCTGAACGTGCTTCTAATATTTTTCTTTAATCAGACTCTAAAGTTAAGTTTGATCTAAAGTTCTAACTTTAATTTTTTTTTAACATTCATGACACGATAACTAGAACGGATTTTGAACCCCCATGTAGATGTAGACTTAAAATATGTTTTTAAAATGATGCTAGAATATTAATAAGCGAGAGCGGAACATTAATAAGCCGATAATAACACTATGAACTGAAATCGAAGAGCATAGTCAATTTTTACAACAGAATCTTTATAACACAGCTAACATAACAAAGGATTGATAATTAAAAATGTAGGATCACTGGTGGAAAATTATCGAATTAACTACAGTATCTAATTCTCTAATATGCATCAACTAGTCACAAAAAAAATTCTATTAACACTTTATCAAAAATACTTGCGCTCTAATAATTAATCCGTTACATGTTAACCATTTCTTATAAAATTGTAAAAAATAATATTGTATTTTGTATAAATATGTGTAAAGTGGGATGCATTTAAAAATATATTACATCTGTAATATTTTATTCTTTCTGACTTTAAAAAAAAATTCTTTTATAATAAATCAATACTTATTATGTTATATTACAAAATACTTTTTTTTTTATGTTAGTTATTTTATGTAATATTTTAGATTAAGCTAAATTTTATATTGCGATAGCAGTTATATAATGTTCTAAAATCTTGAAAATATCGATTAACGGTAGAATATAAAATCAACTTAGAAATTCTGGATATTTAGAACTAACCTGTAATAAATTTACTGTTGTAACAAATTTACAACATGATGATAGAACTGATTAAAAAGAAATTAACTTAAGTAAGAAGTTACTTAAGTAAATTTACTTTAATTAATTTTTAAAAATATGTAAAAAAAAAGTTGTTTCTACATATTACAAACCATTTACCTAGAGAAATAAATATTTAATAAAAATCAGATGTCTTTTTATATTTATATTGAGTATTATAAATTCAATTAATTATTAACAGAGGAAATGAAGATTTAACGGAAATCGAAAAAAATCTGTAGAAAAAAGCGCTTTCTATAATGGTAGGCAATTCTTTTATTTTTTTTTATGAATAAAAAAAAATATAATACTACAATTAATCTAAATAAATTATTAACTTATATTATTTTTTTATCAATGAATAACGATTTATTGGTTAAATTCGTTTTTTTTAACAAAGGTTACCAAAGTAGGAAAAGTATATTAAAGCAGATTCCTTCAAGATTACAAATGAATTTGTAGTTACAGGAAAGATCTCATTTTAAATTGTACTTCCGGTAATTCTTTTAAACTGTTAATATACTACTAGAAGTAAAATCAATCGCTAATCTTATAGTATTTTATTCATTTTTTTTTTTTTTTTTTTTTTTTTTTTTTTTTTGGGTCGGTGATGAAGGAATGCCATTTACGCACGCCACCACGGGTGTGTGGGGCTCAGACCAGGACCCTAACCGTCCCAGGCTAGCTAACAAGCTAACAGGCTCTGCCAAGGTGTAATTAGGCATTTTATAACCTGCCCATACCGACTAAAACTCCCATCATCGCTCTTCTCCGCCACGAGACTGGATCCGCAATTAAGCATAACGCAGCCTCGGGGGGATTATTTTGAAGTATCCTCGGAGCTTCTTGAACTTACCTTCGGTATGTCTATCTCACATCTGCAACAAGTAAAAAAAATCGTACACCTTCTAACTCACTCACTCAGACGCACACACCCACAGACTTTTTTTTCTTTTCTTTTTTTTGTAAGTGTACGTGTTTGTGTGCATGTGTGTTTATATGTCAGTGTTTTTTTTCTTTTTTTTTAATTTATTTTATTCAATAAATACCATTTCAATTTTTTAATTTTTCTCTGAAAAAAAAAATAAACGTAAGAAAAAAACGTATAGTGAATCCAACATTTACTCGAGGATATGTTTATATTTTATTGTTTTTTTTTTAATATAAACAGGTAATGAAAATCTTAAGAAAAAATCCATCATTTATAAGGATGCTACAAAGAGAAAATAAAAAAAGATAAAGAGAAAATAAAGATAAAAAATGATTGAAATAAGGTAAACTACTGATGAAAGTACAAAACTAACACTTTTGAATACATTTCATGTCAAAACATAAACATAATGATAGTATCAAGATAAATCCCTTTTTCATGTTCTTAAGCGGAAATGATTTTTAAGATAAACTCATCTGGACTGAGAAAATGTTTACTTACTGTTGGTTTACTTGCTTCTATCTTTTATAAAACGAAAAGAAAACATTACTAAAAATAAAATTTCATTTCATTCGGAAAAAAATTGAAATAAAATGCTAAGTAAACTTTTGAAAAGAAATCACACATCAAATAAGAATTTTAAAATAATTTTTGAAAGTAATATAATGCAGTTAATTAATTTAGTCTACTCAGTACAGGTGGAATTAGTCTATAACGCACCGTTTTAGAACTATCTATCTCACATATGTCATGGTAGAATGACAAAAAGTATGTGAAGCTAATGCTCTACATTAAATATTACATCATTTTTTGAAATTACGACCTTATCTAAAACATCGAAAGTTCAAAAGACGTTAATCGGAGGTAATTTTTCTGACAGTGATGATATTCACTATTCAGCCAGTCTCTGTAATAAAACGATTGAAAATGTTACTTTTACGCTGTCACCTTCATAGCGTTGGGGATAAAATAAATAAATTTTTTATTTCGATCGGTACATAAATTATACATTACCTAGATCAGTCAGGAATGGGATAAGCACGGATAAAAAGAGAGTATCCCAGCATTTACCTGGATGGATCGAAGGAAATAATTGTTAACTTTTATCAAAGCAGCATTACAAAATGTACAATTAATTATGAAATAAAACAGAAGTATCTAAAGTGGCTGTTATATATTAACAGTTTTATAAATAAAAATACATGAATAAAATTAAAGAAAATATCTGAAGATAAAAAATGTATCAAAAAGTAACCATTCAGTAGACATTAATGATGTCGCTGATTTGCGACATCGCAAATCAGCTGATTTCGAAGTCGCGAGTTCTAAGGTTCAAATCCTAGTAAAGGTTAAATATTACTATTAAAAAATATTACTTTTACATAGATTTGAATACTAGATCGTGTTCATTTGTGGTTGAGTTTCAATTAACCTTACTTCTCAAGAGTGGTCGATCTGAGAGTCTTGTACTCTTCAGATTGACCTGAAGTGTACAACACTACACTTCATTCACATTCATAAATATCATCCTCATTCATCCTCCTAAGTAATATCTTACGGAGTTTCCGAGGCTAAACAGAAAAAAAGGATAGAGAAGAGACATTAATGAATATTATTTGAGCACATTATTATGTACGGAATAAAAGGAATGCAAAAAATCTTTTAATTAGAATAATTTAAAAACTCATTGATAAAGTAGTATAGTTAATAGAAAAGAAAATTTTATTTTAAATAAATTGATAATTTATAAAATACAATGACAATAGAAGAATAATAAAGCTCTTCTCGAGGGAATTATTCTCCAGAAGATAAATCTAAGTATTGTCCGAAAATAGTTCTGTTGTCTTGTTTAATAGAAGCGGAGTTTGCTACTTTTTAATTCCTTATACGAAATAAAGGAAGTATTGTGATCGCAAAAATTTCGGTTTTCAGGTTTCAACGGAAATATCCATTTTCACCATCCCTGAATCCGTTTTGACTAGTTTCAGCGTGATGTCAAAACTCGTATCTCGCATAACTCAAAATCGATTGGTCGTAGGATGTTGCAATTTTGGATTTAGGACTACTGTTAACAACGAGTTGCGCACCAACCCTTTTGATTGCATTCGACTGAACCAGAAGTGTCCAAAAAAGCCAAAAAATTTGGATTTTAGACTTTTTCTTAACTGAAATAATAAGTCCTCACTGAGAGTTTTTAACAATACCTCATATATGGTATGTATTTTCATTGTTTCCAAAATTACAGCTAAATGAAATCTTAAATAATTAAATATTATAAGAAGGATAATTAAGGATCTTATAAGGAGAAGGCACGACGGTTTGAATCAGACTTCATCTCCTTTTTTTTCTTCTTTTGGCATATTTAATATATATTTAACATATTTCGTTTTTTTAATATATTGATTTATTAATAAATATTAACCTCTAATTGTAAAAAACAATGTGTATAAACAGGCACGCAAGAAAGTCATGTTATGCCCACGTCAGATTTTTTAAAAAGAATAAGTGACTATTATTTTTAGTAAAAGTGCAGATTAATAAATCTAAAACCACGAATACGTTAAAATTTTTAATATATTAAATATCGGTTAAATTGATTCATATTTATTGGTGCCAAGCAATGAAATCACAGTCCATTTGTAAATCGAAACTCCTTCTGATTTTTTGAAGGAGCTCCAGTAGATGATATCATACAGACAGAAATCAATATAAAAAAATATTTTGAAAATTTAGGGGAAATATTTCGAAACCGAATTATCTAGATCTGAGTACAATGAAAGGTAGATCAAAATTTGAAAGTAGAATTCTTCTAAGATAAAAATGTCGCTTTTTCTTTATCTTCTTTTATAATGAGCTTCCTGTCGGAAATCAGTTTTCATCGTATTCATATTACTACGTTGTTACTCACTATTATTATCGTTCGTTCCTATTATTCATGTTATTTTTCGTATTCAATATTGATCTAAATAATTCATTTGAGTTATACAACTTCACAATCATTATCACATTTTGCAGTAATTTATTGTTACTAACCCATGAAGGGTCAACCCATGATATTTTTTAAATTCTTCTGTGGTACCGGAATACAAAGGGATTGAAGAAATAAGTTTCTTCAACTATATGTATCTTTAATTTTTTTTAAATTAAAAAATAATTCTTCTATTCTTTCAATGTCAGTCCTCAAGACCTTTCCATTTCACGCGTTAGGTAGTAAATTGTACCTTTCTGTAATATGCAGAAAGTTATCAGACTTAAAAATCCATATAACTCCATCCTTAACCGGATTTTATTATTTATTCTCTATAGCAATCGCAAATATCTTCTTTTTCTACTTTATTACTTTTTCATTTTATTTATCATATTTCTTATAAACTTTATGTACACCTCATTTCGTTATCTACTGTACATGTTATATAATAGATATATTGATATATAATGATATTATAAATTATATTATATAATGATATATTATATCATTATATTATGGTATAATGTATTATACAAATCATCTCATGTTTCACATCCATAAGGAATAGATAGTAATACATATATTTTAACTAATCCTGACTTTTTTTTTTAATATATATATTTTATAATTATTTTAGTACATGTAATTTAGAAAAATTCCATATTTATAGTAAAAATAAAAATCGAATAAATGAAAAAAACATTGTTAAAGAAGATAAATTATTTAAACGTAACCTAAAAATAAATATAAAAAGATAACAGTTATAAATAACTAGAATATCATTCATCCTTATAACATGTTTCTGTTAATTTGATTTTATTCCATCAGAGTAAACTTCATTTTAATTTTGTATACTGTTGACAATCACGCAGTCGTAGCTGTTTATTCATTTTAACATTTGACTTTATTTTATAATAGTTTATTCTCCTGACGATGTTTTAAGAACCATAAGATCTAAAGAGTGTCTATTTATCACTTTTTAATTATTTTACATTAAAAGTTATTAACTGTTCTTATATTTTTCTCACCTAAGCCATTATATGGATCAGAATTATATGCTGCTCTTCTTACGAATATTCTCACAGTTTATTCCTACACTGCTATTAGCTTAATATCTAGCCAAATTTATCCTGGAGTTGTTTCTGAAACAAAACTGTTATTTATTTTATGTTTTATAACTTTTAATCTTGTGAGAAATAAATTACACAGAGAACAGATTTTAAGCAATAAATCTTCAAACGCATAAATACTAATTCCAGTTAAAATATTAAACGTATTTTTTACAAAGAAAAAGGGTTAAAGCAGTATTTTTTGATCGGTTACATATAAATGAACGCTCATGTAAATCTAATGTAGAGTATATATAACTGTAATTTACGATCCAGTTAGCTACATATGCCGTCCCATAAAACCCCCAAACGTAATGTACACTAGTAGCGATGAACAAACATAACTATTAGCCGTATTGATCGAAACGATTTAAACCAATAGAGATGCGCAATGTTGTTGCTATTTGTCCAATACATATGTGAAACATGTACAAACATATCTACACGATATAGTATGCGATAATGCAATTGCATTAAACTCGTATACCGATCTCCTTAGTGTGCTGGATTACAAGATTGCCAGATGTTCAATATAATAAGGTCCAAACAGACAACAGAGAAGCATTCTCGGTTTGTAATCCCGTTCTTGGTTCATTGGAATTGTACAAGAAATTCATTCTAGGCTCAGATGTTGCTTGCTATAAAAATACTGACTAAAAACTTTTATTATTAGCCGACTGCTATTTATATTCATTCGATCTATAGGATTCAGAATTTTAAAACGAAGTAACAAAAATAAAATTCCAATTTCAAAAATAAAAATTATAAAATTTATTAAACGGTTTGGTAGAATATTTTTATCTATTAAAAGAGTTTAGCACATTTATTTATATGTTACCAGTAAATTTTCTACTCCGTTGTGTTGCAGTTGTTAAAAATATATTCATAAATTTCTTAGTGTAATTTAACTTTGAATTACCTGTTTAACATTGAAATACCTAAAAATGTAAAATATATATTTTAGAATTTTTTTTTAGTTTTAAAGCTTATTTATAAATCTGTTATATTTATATAAACCTTAAGTAAATTGGATCACCCTCGCAATTACATGATGAGGAATTTCCAGAGAAACTCTTAAAAAATTACCATCAATTTTATGTTTCTTTATCTTATTAAAAATTGTTCTTTCACTGACGCTTGTTGCACTACTATCTTTCCGAGCAATGTCTCTGACTGCAGGTTCAGGGCCTTGTTTAAAACTTATATACACGTTATTGCTGATTTTTTTTTAATTGGAGCTACAAAGAGGGTAAATTAAAATTAATGAAAATAAATTGAATAATACTGTTACAAAAATGAACTATAGAACTGTATTGTACAGCACAAAATAAGAAGATAATACACACTGAAGTACTTTCTTTCAATGAACTGAATAATGACGTGAAGCATTGTAAATGGAGTTATTGTTATCATATATCAATAAAAAAGATTCAATAAAGTTTTTAATTGCTTGCCATCGGAATGCCACGGTGCCAGTTAAGTATAGCTTAAGTAAAATACATTATTATACGCTTAAAGGGTAATTGCATTTGCACGTTGAAGTGACAGAATTCCTTAGCCTTAACTAATAAGATATTAATCACATACTGCTCAAACTGAATTCATATTTGTATCTGTAGCACCGTTCCTGATACAGACCTTAATTAAATTAAAATAAAATAAACTATTCTAAATCTTGTAACTGCTAAGAAAAATTGAAATGCTTTCCTTTTATCAGATTGCCCATCAGGCTGGTCTAAAGGTTAACGCGACATCGCAAATCAGCTGATTTTGAAGTCGAGAATTCTAAGGTTCAAATCGTTGTAAAGGCAGTATTTACTTTTTATACGGATTTGAATACTGGATCGTGGATACCGGTGTTCTTTAGTGGTTGGGTTTCAATTAATCACACTTCTCAGGATGGTCGACCTGAGATTGTACAAGACTACACTTCATTCACATTCATACATATCATCTTCATTCATCCTCTCAAGTAATACCTTACGATAGTTCAGGAGACTAAACAGAAAAAGAGAAAAAGATAGTCATCTTAAATTATAAGTTTAAGCAGATAAATAACTGTAGTTTAAACAATGAAATTCTTGATAAATTTTCATAAAACTTACTTGATAAATACGTTAAAAGATCATATTCAGCAATAGCTAAGAAAATTAGTTTCAATACGGTAGCGCCTGCAATAATAAGCTAAGTTTGCAGTACAGGAAGAGTTTACATATTGCATATAGAGCGCCTTACTTGCATATCTAATACTATTTGATTAAACTCAGTTGTTTTTCCCCCCCAAAAAAAGAAAAATCCTTATAAAGTTTAATAATAAATGATCTAATATATTACAAATAAGTATAATGCTCTCTTTTACTGATTAAGATGATATATCTGAATAGATAATAAATTTTTTTTTTTTTAATAAATTTGTAAAAAAAATTAATGTAAACTAAAAATTGAAAGAATATTTTGTATTTCATACCTTATAAGACATAGTACGATGAATAGGCAATATTTTCTGCTGTATATCGTTTTTAAAAGAAAAAATTCTTCTACGATGATCTCCAAAAAAGTTCTTTGTATCTGTTATGATTTCAAATTTCTTTTTATATGTTAAAAAATAAATGCTGCAGTAATACAATAATTTACCTATATATGTATTTTTTTAAAAATGAAGATGAAAGAATAAACTTCTTGATAAAATTTTTGCAAAACATACGTTCGTAAAGATTTTAAAAATGAATATTTTAAATTATATAGAATTTCTTTTATTGTTATAAAAATTACGGGAAACAATACTGTTAGTCAATTGTTAAATGTAACAATTTGATAAAACTAAGCTTATCTATTTTTGTAATATTTCTTCTGTATATATATATTTTAAATAGAAAATCAAAATAATAACGTACCTAATGTTTTATTTATTGTTTATTCTAAAGCACATACAAACACGGTTAGAAAAATAGGAAAACGAAAATGCTATTTTTCATTTAAAAAGTTTATCAACAAACATAAAAGATGAAGGAATTGAAATAGTAAAACATAATTAAGTCAGATAACTCGGAAAATATCTAAAGAGGCAAAACAGGTTTGCAGAACGATGGGAAAATAGGAAAAAATTTTGATGGAGGGGGATGTAAAGTGTCAGGAGAGAGGAATACGGCAATGATCATACATAAAATAACTGTTTATACAAACTTTGGAATAAAAAAATTTAATTAATAATTGACTAGTTATTAATGAATAACTAATGAATCATGTAATGACATGATTTCTTTTTTTTAATAAGTAAAATAAAATGCATGAGTTTTCAAATATTAATTGTCCATTTTTGTACAAAATAAATTATTTGAGATTATAATATCCTACATAGTAAGTTATGTAACTTTTATTATTTCTTTCTACCGACATGCATCTACTAAGAGAACATTTAAAATAGAAAAAAAAAGAAAAAAGACTAACACTGAATTATAGAGAAAGAATAAGAGGCGGAGCATTAGAAAGGGTAGATTGAATCAAGAACAGGAGAGACCAGAACAGAACGGCTTGAACTCGACGGTAGGCTTATTGACGACGCGACGGTATCTCTCTTACTATTGTTGCTCTTTTCAATGCCCACTCATAGCGAAACAAGACTACCCTTACTCATTCATTCCTTCACACAAATATACACACACACACGCCCACACGACCGCTATGCAGTGCCTTTTCTATCTTTATATAATATCCTACCCTTCCAACATTTTATTGAATAAAACTGAAAAGCAAAGAGGAAGCACTGAGGCCAGAACAGCCATTGTTCATCACGTTTTATTGAACAAGCCGCAAGTATATCTTTGTGTTTTATGGAATTGCACTTCACCTGACCTCGCTTCTGGTGTAGTCTTTAACTACTAGATCACTCGTAGTGCTCAATAAACGCTAGCCAACTTTTATTGTGCTACAAATAAAATAAAAACGTAAGAAATATCGTATAAATTTCAACATGGGTTCTTTCAAGATAAAAAAAATGACCCCTCCTTCATAAATTTATCTCACAAAGGGCTAAACTTTTACAGAATATCCTTCGAGTAATAAAAATAAAGAAAATCAGGCTCATAATTTTTGCTGTTTTTCTCTTTCTTACTTGTAATAAGGCAATAAACTTACCACCAGATTAAGAGTAATAATTTTGATTAATAAAAAAAAAAAAAACCATAAAAAAAAGCAATATGTAATCATGTGGAACAGTGCAATAATAAAAATAAAAAAAAGGCTATTTTACCTAAAAATGATACATAAAACAATCCCAAAATTGATAGAGCTATTCTCAAGAATGACCAAGTACGCTGAGTTGAATAATGAAGTAGAGGAAGTAGTTTCCTGCTTCTTTTTCATCAGTCGAATATACTCTTGCAAATCAGCATTCAAGGCCCATCAAAATAAAGGTGTTATTCTTATAAGATCCATTTTCACTGTTTACACATATGTATAGTATACATCATTATCATCAGATAAAGCCACCAAGACTGGTGTGTCAGGTACCAAAAGTGCTTTAACACAGACAGTTCAAAATTATAAATAAATGGGAAAAATTGAATTATACGCAATAGTGATCTGCTCGGTAGGAGGTGTAACATAATAATTTATTTAATAACATATAATATAATAACGTATATAATATATTTAATAACATAATAATTAGATTATATCTAATATATTCCAAAATTACTGGAATCTAACTCTAATAAAGTCTGATCTTATTGAGAAACAAAAGATATTCTTTAAAAGACGTAAAGAAAAAAGAGAAGTAAACACGTTTCAAGTTATCGTTCACTAATAATTCTAATTTTTTACCACAAAAGAACCCATTATCATTCTACACATAACTGTATATGAATATTTAATAATGCTATCATAAATAAGGTTACGAAAATAAGGTGTAGCTATATAATAAAAGAAAAAATGCGTTCGGAATTCGCATCACGCATTACCGCTACTCCTTTCCTTACAGAAATCGTAAAAGAAATGATCCGTTCTTTATGTTTGTTGTGCCCTTTATGCGATTGTATTCTGCGGCTCCAAATTAGCTTATATAACTCGTTCCAATAAAAGTTTATTTATTTTAGAAAACTATTATACTCTTTTAAATACATCAAAATAAATGTATGTAATAAATGTATGTATTTTTTTATATAGTATATTAAAAGAAGGGTGACCTAAATTGTCATTAAAATAAATATAGTAAAGAAATTTACTCAAGAGTCTTTTACAAAAATTAAAATAAATAACGATTCAAGATTACAATGTCAAAACACCACCTGATTACATTTTTTAACTTTATTAACCTGAAAATTTATTTAATTTTAATTTTCGCGAGAAAACCTAGTTTACTTTTTTCTTAAGTAGTTCAGTTAAAATATGAAAAGATCTATCAATGGGAAAATATGTTAGATATTCCATATATATCATCGGTTCTTTAACAGAAATGTAAGTATATTAAGTAAAAAAGAGACTAGAAAAAGATAAAATATTGAAACGATGGAGGTGAAAAAAAGATAAAGCACGAGATAAAAAGAAAGAATGAATATAGAAATTCATCCGCGTATGTTGTTATATACTGCATTCAATTGATGAAACTGATATAAAAAGAAAATGGAAGCAGAGTATGATGGCAAGAGGGATTCAAGTATGCGAGTTCAAACTACGTAACGCGAACACATGCACACGTACTATGTAGTGCTGAGGCTATTTACATTGATAATTTCCGTTTACGATAGATTCGCCTACTGAAAACATGTTTCTTCTTTCCATATCCTACAGCTGTTTGAGTATTCGCATTTTGTAATCCTAATAATAAATTAAAGCTCAAATTAGAGCTTTTCTATATCTGATGTAATTTTTTATAATTTAATTTATAATATGTAGAAAATCTTCTTCTTTTTCTTTTTTTTTTTAATTTTAACGTTAAAAAACACTAAAAAGAATTCCTCTCAATATTTTATTATTCTTATAACATTTAATTAATCTTATAAATTTCAATTAATAATTAGTCGCTCTAAAAGGTACTAAAATATTTTCTGTATTTCGTTCTTTTTGGGTCACCAAATTCGAAAAATTATTAATTTTTCAATATCTTTATTATTTTGTAATAACAAGTATTAATCATCTAACGAAAATGTGATTTAGAAGGATCTTGCCGCCCAAATTCGGACCTGTATTACCATTTTAACTAATGTATTATGTATAACTTAATATATTAATTAATTTACCTTAAAATATATTATATAAAACAGTATTCAGACTCATTTTGATCCAGTAAATTTTTAATTAAATCTGACCGTTAAAAATATATTTGAATTGTATAAAGTGCTAAAGATTACATTTTGTTTTTGAAATGATTGCTATGAACCGGCCAAAAGAGTGAGGAAAAAATAAATCAAATCTTGATTCCTAATATTGTACGAAAAAAGATCATTAATAAATATATGTTTTCATGACACGTTAGACGTTAGCGGGATATTATTCTAATTAATGCTAAGGGTAACATTAAGAAGTCATGATGAGAGATACTTTTCTGCCGTAAATAATTTTCTTATGAATTTTGTGGAAGCCCATAAAAGTTAAATTTATTTTCTGTGAAAAAATAATTCAAATTTGGCTACCGTTCACAGTGAGGTCGAAATCAATATTTAAGAATTCTTACCATATGAATTTAATTCCGTATTATCTTTTTTTTTCGTCTTCAGTCATTTGAATGGTTTGATGCAGCTCTCCAAGATTCCCTTCTAGTGCCAGTCGTTTCATTTCGGTATACCTACATCCTACATCCCTAACAATTTGTTTTACATATTCCAACCATTGCCTGCCTGCACAATTTTTCACATTTACCTGTCCCTCCAATATCAAAGCAACTATTCCAGGATGCCTTAACATGTAGCCTATGATTCTGTCTCTTCTTTTAACTATATTTTTCCAAATGCTTCTTTTTTCATCGATTTGCCGCCGCAAAACCTCTTCATTTGTAAGTTTATCTAACCATCTGATTTTTAACACTCTTGTAACTAGTGATGAGTAAAATTGGTCTTGGTCTTGCAGTCTTGGACTTGGTCTTGCTTTTTCGCAAGACCAAGACCATATTTACACTAGCAAGACCAAGACTGAATGAACAAGACTAAACGAAAAAACATAAATTCCATTGGAATTATGAGTTAAAATATTTATCGTTACTTGAACATATACTCTTTTTCTGGGAACAAAATATTTTTTTGAATTTGAAATTTCCAATTTGATTCACTAGATTTTAACATTAAATATAAAAAACAGTAAACATTACCACTGTTTGAAAAATTCCCAACAAGGTGGAACTTTACCCATGATATGATTGGCGTTGCCTTACAATTGAAGCAAGGTGTTGTTACATTGTACAGTAGTGTTTCTAAGTTAAATGAATTCAAAATTGTAGAAGAAGAATGGGTAGTTTGGAAAAAATTCATACACTTTTAATTAATTTTAAAAATCTGACGACAAAACTTGGTGGTGATAAATATATCACGCTTCCTTTTGTTATAGTTTCATTTAACCTTTTGTTGGATAGGATAGAAATTTTGACGAAACAACTGGATTCAAAAATTGAACGTACTGAAGTGGATAAATAGCTCATTTTGGGTTTTAAAGCTGCTAGAAAAAATGTTGAAACATTATACAAAAACAAATTGGATTTATTGTACAACGCTTATTTTAGATCCCAAACATAAAGTTGAAACATTCAGTTTAACATCTTGGGATCTGGAGATTAAGAGCGAAAGTCAAAAACGGTTTGAAAAGTTCTAAGAAGAATATCGGCTCCGAGAACCAGTAGAAGAATCACCAATGGATACAAATGAAGAGTGTCAGGATGATGATGATACTATAGATTTTAATAGATTATATTCAGCTTCATCTTTTTCGTCATCTCAATTCTCGAAAAAAGAATTAGAACAATATTTAAATCAACCTAGAGCTATGAGCAACGAAGATATATTAAATTG
>JAAAKQ030067312.1:0-15582 GCA_010016005.3 Zanna intricata | reverse complement strand
TGAAACGACTGGCACTAGATAGGGAATCTTGGAGAGCTGCATCAAATCAGTCAAATGACTGAAGACAAAAAAAAAAAAAAATCCTACTTAAATTTGATTTACCCTTGTACATCATGATCAAGCAGTTTAATAAACAGATTTTAATTTAAATCAGTGCCAAAATGTTCAAGGTTGTTATAAGCGGGCATGCTTTGTAGGTAAGTATCTTCAGATTGCAAATGTCATTGAAGAAAAATTGTAATTTGTATATTCTTTACAACAATGAATTTTAACTTTTTTGTGTTGACATTTTTTATTAATTTTCATAGGTAGATCATCATTAGCGTATAAGGGTTATCTGAGACAGAACTCTGCTCATTGCCACCATTTCATTCTATTTCCAACTGAACTTTTGAGTCATGATTGAAGCCATTTCCTTTCAAAATTTTCTTTTATTTTGATTCTTCTGTTATCTCTTATTTTTCATCTTCTGTTAATACCTCTAACACTGTTACATTAAAACAGTAAATTTAAATTAACAGTTTGGATTAAAATGTTCTTCTCTTGAAATGTTTGCCAATTAAATTTTCTTTCTTTAATTTTTCTGATTTTATTCATTTTTTACCACTTCTGTACACTTAATTTTCTCTTCAAACTTACATTTTCTTAAGCCCTTTTTTCACATTCATATAGAATTTGAGATTTACGTAGCACTGGGTTTCATTGTTTGAGAGAAATAATGTCCTAGTGGACAAGCCCCTAGTGGCCTTCTGTCTCCTAGTGGACAAGTAACCAGCCCCTGTGGAGTGATGGGCTTACCATGTTATTATGCATCAGCTTGGAGAAAAACACTAGAAATAACTTCACTTCAGTTTTTTCTTAGTAAACTCACTCAGGGTTGCTTGAAATTGTCTTTGTCATTTTTGGAAGTAGTCTGATTTACATCATGTTGAATTACAGCCATTATGATAATACTTAACATACAATATGCATTCTCGAAAAAAAAGAAGATATATTGGCTAGTTAAGGAAACAAAATAAGTACCCATAATAAACAAAGAATGATTATAATTTTCAGTAGTAGTTCACTGAAAATCGGTGAACTACCTGTATCACTACTGGAAAAATTACTTTCGGACACACTGAGAAAAATACACTTGATAAGACACTTTTTCAAGACATTATAATAATTGGTTATTTTGTTGCTTCCGTGTGCTTTCGGTTCCTTTTTACTCAGTTATCTTCTGTTTAACACATTTTGTAATATTTTACTTATTTATTGTCTATGACTTTTATGTTTACTCTTTCTATCAGTTTGTCTTCATAATATTTTTTTCATACTACATATGTTATAATGCTGATAATTTTGAAATATGCTGTCCTTAATCTTTTAGAATGTTTTCCTTTCTTCAATGGTTATTTTTTTCTCCTATTTTAGAGTATTTCTAATTATAAATTCATTATATTTAATTGGAATGGGTGTTGACAGCATCTTTGCCTAACTCCTGTTCTTAGGTTAAACTTCTACTCTTAGTTTAAACTAAGAATAGGAGTTAAAACTCATTTTGTGTATCTCCTATTTCATAACTGTTTTCTTATTCAGATACTCCCCAAGATATTATTTAATTAGTCTTTCATATTTCTAATCTCTCCTTTAACTTTGTAATATGTACAAAAGTTTGTAATATTACATTAGTTATTATCCCATTTGAGACGATACTTTTACCATATCTATGAAATAAATAGTTATTGCTTTACCTCTTTATGTACATCTCTCACCAACAGTTCTTATAAATTCAGTCACATCATTTGTGCCTCTTCATTTCCTGAATCCATATTGCTCTGCAACTATTTGCTACCTATTCTACTTAGTGCATTATTCAGAATTTGCAAAAGACTCTTTGTTGGATGCAAAATTCAACTAATTGTTCTGTGACTGTCAGATTATTGCTTTTTTAGGATTAGTATCAGTTTTTTTTTTTTCAGAAAATTCTCAGGGTATAATCCAATAGTGTAAATTATATTACACAATTTTGCCATGTCTTGTAATCCTTCTTTGATAACATATTTAATCACTTGTAATGAGAGTTCATCTGTACCACAGCTTTTTCATTAATCATATCCTTTATTGCAGGTGTATCAAACTCGTTTCTGCCATGAGCCATTTAGTGTGAAGGTATGATTTTTGCAGGCCAAAAAAATGTTCTTATACTTATATTATATATTGATTCAGGATTCAATACCATAAGGAGGATAATTAAAACTCATATGTAATTAACATTTAAATTTTTATTCAGATCTACAGAATACAACTAATTAGAATTTAGTATGTATAATTCTTATATATTTATGTAAAAATTAAATATCCTATGTATTTATGAAAATTATTGTTTTTCTGGAAAAAGTGTTTAGCCCTATTACTTTTTCAATATTAGTATTCAAAGACTGGGGACACAATTTCTAGTATGTCAGAAAGATATTTATTTGTTAGTGTCAATGCATACCGCTGTTTTGTTTAACTTCGTACATGAAAACAATTGACCTGCATAAGTATAAACTCCCAAAGTAGTACATAATTTGCGCAGCAAATTTTTTAATCTCCAGGTATCTTTCACCTAACCAAGAATAAATTTTTAGAATTCCTACTTCTCAAAATTTATCTTTCAAAACTGAATCATTTTGGAAATCAAATTCCAGTTGAATCAAAGTGGGAGCTTCTTCAGTTTCAAATGAAAAAGGTCCAACAAAAAGAAAACTTATCTTTTAATTATCTCAATTTTTTCACAATCTGTGAGAAAGAGAAATTTTGATTTTGTGTGTTTTTAACTGCTCACACATAAGAAAATTGATCAAAACTTTTTTTTTTTAGTGATTTTTAAACATTACATTTTGTACTGAACTTATTATTGTGTCATACGTACTTGTTATTAACTTATTTTTGCGTTACAATGTAATGTTAACATTTTTGAGATGGCTTGTAATATCCTTTAAAAATGCCAGATTCTTAACCCGCAAAGGATTTTTTTATAACGCATACATTTTTATTTCAAGAAAAACAGTTATTTCCTCCAAAAGAAATAAAATCTCTTTAAAACTTTGTGCCATGATTACCATAGAATTTCTGTATAATGAAGAACATAGTAAAATTCAGATTCTGAATCGTTAAGAAAAGAAGTAAATTACTGATGGTTGAATGCTCTTGCTCAAATAAAGTTGATTGTTTTTGTTATGATTTTCAATACACCATCCATTTTTAAATGCAGATCTTGTTGATGAATAAAGTAGTGGAAAGCCATGGTTTTTGGTTATCTGGATACTCGGCTTGTAATTTTCTTATAAATGTTGATGCAAATCCTTTATTTTCACTTGACATTGATTTAGCATTCTCAGTTGATACAGGCTGAAGTCTGTCAAGTGGAAGCTTACACTTTTCCAAAATGCTCCACACAATATTAAAAATATCTTTCCAGTCATAGTTCCAAGAAGAGAAATAACTTCAACAATTCTTCAATCACAACTATGAAAAAACAACTTGAGCAACATCTTGTATCCTGTAATTTTATTAATTGCAACTGAAAAGAATAGGACTTCTGTCGATATATCATGTAGTTGTAAACTGGTGATGTTATCTGCCATTTCACTAATTCTTTCTGCCCCTATTTCTTGAAAATGAAATATCACAAAATGATTACAATTTTTCTGGACCAACAATTTCAGCTGCTTTTCTCATAAATTCTTTGATTAATGAACCAGCCATGAATGATAATGAACATTTTGCTAACAAAAATTTCCTTCATAACTTGCTCTTATTATTGGTTCATTAGTCTTCATGAATTTTATAAATACTTATTGTTGATTGTGAAGTGATTTCTTCATAGTTTTTAATTTTTCTTCTCTTGTTTTTCCTTTGAAACCCAATTATTATTCCTTGTGATTATTATTAAGTGTTATAATACTGCTTAATGTTGTGTTCTTTTGCAAAGCTAATAGTTTTTTTTTTTTTACAAATTTAGCACATAATTTCATTGTTCACTTCCATAAAAAATAGTTCAACTCTCACTTTTATTGGAAATTTTTTCTCATGATCAATTTTTCTTTTCTTGACTAGTGTTGAAAATGATTTTTTTTTTTAAATTTTGTGATTGAAATTAAAATTATAAAATTTAAAAAACCATTACTCACATATTTCTTAAAATGTAGAACACAAATACAACATAACAGAGTGCAAAAAAGAATCTAGCATAAAATAAGTATTTTTTTAATAAAATTATAAGAAAGGCTTCATTTGCAACTTTGTCACCATTGCATCATACTACATAACATAGCAGCTTCACGACTTGTGCATAAAAAGCATGACTGGCTAAAAAATAACAATGGCAGTACAGAAAAATCACCACTGGGATGGCTACTTGCTATTTGAAGTGTAGTTTTGTACAGTCTCAGGTCGACCATTCCTGAGATGTGTGGTTAATTGCAGCCCAACCACCAAAGAACAACAGTATCTATGATCTAGTGTTCAAATTCGTATAAAAGTAACTGCCTTTACTAGGATTTTGAACCTTAGAACGCTTGACTTCAAAATCAGCTGGTCTGCAATGACATGTTCCCCACTAGACCAACCCAGTGGGTTTACAGAAACAGCAACGATACTCAATCATAGCTATCTTTTTTTTTTAACCTCCGGAACCACCATTAAGGTATATCTTCAGAGGATGATATGAATAAATTGTAGTGTATGTGAAAAATGCTATGCCCCTGATTGTGATTTGATCCGGTCATAGGTACCCTACTCACTTTTTCCTTTTCTTTTTTTTTAAGAAATTAGTTCTTAAAAAAAAAATTGCATGGAGTATGTTCCATGCTACTTTAAATATGCTTTTCCTATTTACATAACACTTTGTCCACTTTATTGGCAATATCTTTTGAGTTTTTACTCCTCCCTGCTGTTCATGTTAGTGTATTTACTTTAACTTCACTGTTTCTTTCTGAAGTATATGCAGTTGGGTAGTGATGAATGCATACATATACAGTACTGTACAAGAAAACTAAATATTACTAAATTTGACAACATATTGAATGAATGCAACACAGAACAAATATAATATTTGGTTAGCACACTCTTGAAGAGAGCTACATATGGAATAGCTACTATAAAAAAAAAAAACTTCTGAAAGCACAATTTCACCTATTTGTAAACAGTCATTTGTTATCAGTTGCATTTTGTCATTCTAGGCAATGTGTTTTATATATTAAGACTGAAGAAAACTGTGACAGTGAAAAAAATGGCTGGATATAGATTAGTGCCCTGCAAGCATTTGCTAAAACACATTTTATTAATTTAAAGATTGTAAAATTTTGTAATCTTGTGTACTAATTTTACTTAGAAACTTTGGTTTAAATGTGCATTTAATATTTGTTGAATGGTCAAATAATATTAGTTATTGGAAATTGGTATTACGAACGGTCATTGCGTATTTAGTTTTTACTACGTTGCCCATTGAATTATAAAGTTTTGACTGAAAATTGTAATTCTCCCTGGAACTGGCTTGATCGTTTATGCCATTAATAGGAGAATAACATTTCTTGAAAATGTGGTTAAAAAGATAATTGAAGTTAATAATGGCCCATAAGAAACTTTGTTGGGCGTGAAATTTTTAGTCTACGTAAGTAAAGTAACCAACAGCTGACCCGATTAATTATCCCCTTAACAAAAGCTCACAACATTTCACTTTGAAATGTGGTTTGCAATTATTCTATTTGAGAAATACGTGGTTTTAGGTTTGTTTCGGGTTAGTTAAGGCGACGCGTTCTGTTTGTCAATTAATGGCGTTAATAACATAGTGTCATCCGCAAAAAAACCCCAGAGAATTTTCGTTAAAATCGATGCTCCAGTAATTAATTACTAACCACGAAAACTCTTTCAGGCGGTGGTTATAATTAATATCTTTCTCTCTAAGTTGTGAACTAGCCTCAAGGTTTATTCGTTAGGTAATGGCTAAGAACAATTCTTCGCCATTAGTTAAAAAATAAAGCCTTATAAGCAATATAAAGAAGCACAATAATATTAATATTAGAAACCTTAAATAATATTCTCAATATTTCTTCCGATTGTATAGAATAGTTATAGTTGAATAAAATATTTTTTTAATACTTTAAAAATATCTCTTTACATTATTTAAGTATTGGTTGAAAATTAATTAAAAATTTATTCACTGCTTTTTTTAACGATATTTTCATATTAAATCTGCACATATCAAGGTATCTCAGTCAGCTGTTACATGAATTTCCTGTCACGCAGAATCTCGGGATTGTAACACATTTCTCGTGTTTAGCGAGATTTTGGTAGTTTCGTTAACGATTTTGTTCCAATGTTGTGTGTGTGAGATAGGTCTATTAAGTGTTGTTTTTATTTAGTGATTTCTTTTACCTTTATCAATTGTGTAAGTAGTATTTTATTTGATTCTATTGCATATTTATTATGGTAATGTATTGTATTAATTTAACTTTTATTGGATTCATTGAAATTTCAAAACATGCTCTTCAAGATGGCAATCTGACGTTACAGCTTTCAAAGAACGTAGTCTCTGGTGTTTGAGTGTGTATTTTAATTATTATTTTATTACTATCTTTAGTGAATAATTACAATTTACATATTTTTGATTTTTATTGTATATGCGCTCTTTTGTGTTGAAATAGTGTATATCATTCATTATTTCCCATAGTTCATGAACAAAGAGGCTACTTATTCGATGCTTATGAACTATTTGTACCTTAGCTTTTTTGGTTGTTGCGTATCTTTCACATATTTCATATCATCTGCTGAATGATTTTGTAATTGCCTACTCATTCTTTGTTTCTGGAGTTAATATAAAAATGTATGATGTGACGGGAATTATACTAGTTTCGTTATTATCATGTATAGGCTTCTCTTTGAAAAAACTGTCGTATCTTCTTCTACAGTCGTAAATTTTTTTTCAGTTATGCTTCAACATGTTTGGTTTTACTACAAAGGATTTTGAGGCTTTATTGTTACCACTTTTATGTCATAAACCTTTTTTTTTTTATTTGTATGCTTTACGAATATATTTACCTGATAGTTTTTATTTGGCAAAACTTGCAACTTAAAAATAATTGTGTATTGAATAATTTTTTGTTTATATATACTTAAGATTTTTTTTTTAACAGGTTTTTATAATATGGGTTTTACTCTGTTGAAAATTTTACAAATTTTTAATTTGACAGTATAAGCGAATGATCAAAATGAAATCAAATATTTTTAAATTTATATGTATTATCCTTCTAAGCTGTCCACGAAATTTTTAAAAATAATTTAGTTATTTCAAAGAAAATGTTGACGTTAAATCCTTAATTTACCATTATATTAATGGTTGGTCAATTATTAAAAATTTGAAAAAATTACGAAAATTTTTAATCGGATTAAGTTTAAGGAAGGAATCTATTAATTTTTTTCGTACCTGTATTTACAATATTTATAAAAGGTCACCTTTAGTATTTAGTTACCTTTGGTGTAGGATTTGATCCTCCAATATTTAAAATGCTAAACATCTTTTGAATTTCCACACTACTGGTGTTCTGCTGTATTGGGTTTTAATCAATACAATAATATAATGATAATGCATTAATTTAAATATCTTTGTAGCTATCTTTTAAGTGATTTTCCAAATACTGTTTTTTCTACTTTTCATTCTATTTTCATGAAACACAGTTGCTTTTCGATTAACACTGGACAAATATTATGTAATCATTATCTAACAGCCAGTAACATGATTTGTCTGTTCCTCAGGAATTTGTTCCATTTTGATCCTTACTTACATTTGGTATCAAATAAGGAATCAATTTTAAATTTATTTAAACAAGGAACAAAAAGATGAGAGTAAATTGAAAATAAAGCACTTGTATAATCTTTTCAGGTTATATTAATGTTACTTTTAATATTGAATTGTACCCAGTTGTCTAGGTATGGGCCTAGACTTCTGAAGCTTTTTGAGGTACTAAAAGAAAAAAAAAAGGAATTTTATATTTGAGTATTAATGCTTACTAAACTGTAACTATAACAAAGAGTTTTTTTGTTGTATTTTTATTCAAACCAGTTGAATAAATGTGAACTTTCTGTGTAGTTTAGTTTAAATGTAAATATTTTCTTATTATTTTTCACTTAATTATTCAGAATTATAAGTTTAACTGTTAAAAAAAAAATTGGTCATATAATCCTCATATAGTTACATTTTAATTACTTATTTTATTATGATGGACTGTAATCAACTCTGTATTTGTTTATTTTATTTTGTTACCGCTCAAGGTCTTCCATATTCTTGCTGCTTCCTGATAAATTCTCTAATCATTTTTTATTCGTGGAATAATAGTACCCCCATTTATTTTTTATATGATATATATATATACCCAATAATTATGGGTTTTTCCCCAAAATAAAATTGTAATTTAGTTTGACAGTTATAAGCCTTTAAAGAATGATTAATAAATTCTTTATTCCGATCATATATGTTACATTGGTCAGATTCATTCAGGAACGGTCATTTAATAATCAGTTATAAAAATAATTTACAGGAGTTATGTTTGAATTTTTTACCCAGAGGATCAGGAATAACTATGGGATGAATTTTTTACCCAGAGGATCAGGAATAACTATGGGAAAACTTTCTTCGTAACAATATTTCAAAGTATACAATTTTTAAACATGAAAGAGGGGTTTATTGAACTTTATGGGTATATATTTATTATTTAGCATTTTCTTGGGGTTATTTTATTAACGACACTCTGTTGTTTTATTTTGTTAATTATTTTTTTTGTTTTATTTACATTTTTATATACTATTTTCTCCACTATTTGCTGATGTACATTGTATAATTGAAATGACCAACTAGTGTTAGATTTTAAGTAATAACTTATACAAAAAAGAAATCTTAATCTTTTTGCCCTTTTATTATTTTATTTGATTGACTGTTTGTTTACCATAATTCTTTCGTAATACATGGAAATATAATTTTAAAAAGCTAGTGTAATGCAACTATGTGAAGGTAATAAATAAATAAAATTAATACAAAAGAAATAATTCTTAAGTATTTGTGTAATTAAGAACATACACATTAAATTAGTGTTTATAAAAACTCAGCAGGATAATACTTCTGTAAAAGGAAATTTTTAATTTCATTTTAATAATTCATCTTGCGCTTCAAATAAAACTGATAGCAAATGTATTGTATGATAGTAATGTATTGGATGAGTTACAAAAATATTCATGAAAATTTATATTGATTTTTTTATTTATTAGAAACCCAATTAGCACAGTTCTTACTTTATTGTATTTTAGTATTGCTATTATTATTATTCTTTTTTTTCTTTTTGAGAAACTTATTATTTTTAAAATTTATTTAGTGTACTGACTTGATTGTAAAACAAAACAAAAAAATTAAATAAAAGCAACTTTATTTTTAATTTTACTTGAATATTTTTAAATAAAACACTGTAATGTTCAATTTTATTGTAGTCGCTTAATAATAAATTGATGATTGTACAAAGCACAGTGATTTATACCATACAGTTAAGCATGCATCTGATGTTAGATTGACCAATCTTGAAATTAAGGAATTAGTGTAGTTTGTTAAATTAAATGTTTGGTATTTGTCCCGTATTCTTTCTTGTGATTTTTGTGAATTACTTCATTATTCAATATCTGGGATTGTAAAAAGATATCAATTATGAACAAGGTTAAGGTGACTTATGAGTCTGTATGTTGGTGCTCAGTAGAATATTTGACTCTGTGATGGAAAATCACTTGGCTCGTAACGTTTCCTGCTAAGCCCTGCTTGAGATGCTTGCTCTTGAAAATGGTTAATTTTTTTTTTAGAATGACTTGTGATAAGACAGCTCACCTACAGCTATTTCAATTATGACAAATGATATTTTACTGGACACATATCATTTTGCATTTTTAAACAGATTATTTTATTTATTTTTGAATCGTTGGGGAATTGATGTTTATTAATATTCCTGCATATTCTTTTTATTCTGGAAGAGACAATAATTTGTATCCTTACAAACTGATTGCTCACTATCTCAAGAAGAATGAGATCATAGAAGTGAAAGGATATGAATTAAGGATTAAATTTTAAAAGTTGATGCTATGTTTAATCGAATAGTTCCCATTGATCTACTTAGTTAAACAAAGCTAACTTTTTACTTTAGTAGAGGTATTTACATGATACTGGCTGGTATTTATTACAGGGAAGTTGTAAACAAGCTAGGTTGAGAGTAATAATTGCTAATCTATGCTTAAATAAAAAATAAGATTTCAGTAATTTATGATCTCTAGCCTAATTACTATTGAAATAGTTTTTAAGTCTTGACTTCAGAATACTTTAATCAAGCTTTGATGATTAAGGAACATTAATAAAAAGATTATGTATTGGACTTGAACTACGGTACTCCAGTGTCGTAAAATGATCATTATAATTATAACAATTAACGTATTATTTACAAATTAATATTCTCAAGAATATTACATTTTAAATATTTCTATTAGAATATTTATGTAATAAAAATTATTTTCAATTTAAAAACTGATTAATTTTTTTTTTACAGTTTTTAGAATAAATGTAAATTTTGTAACATTCATTAATATAAAATGTGCTGAAGTAATTAACCTGGTTCTTATTTTGTGAATACTTTCTATTTTTTGGCTTATGGAGAAACGGTTAAGTAAACATGAGTCTGATTGTGATTATTTATCCAGTTTTATTATATTGATAACTTTATTTACTTTCGGGTGTGATTAGGAGGGTGGCTTTATCTGATGGGAGCGTCAGATACTAAAATTATTGTATTATTACTATTCTACAGGAAACATAGTTTGCCTCAGATCTATTCTCACCAGATATATTGGACTTCTTGTTTTGGGCTTTTCATGGCTCCTTGCATTCTCACTATAACAGAGCTTGATCTGATTTCATAGAACCCAAAAGGAATTCAGGATAAGAAGAAATAAGTTTGGTGAGGAAGGAAAAAATATCTAAGGTGAAACTATAACATGAGAATTGAAGCAATCAGGGCAGCAGGTAACCTCCATAAAAGATTGGGCATTTAACTTATGGTAAGAGAGTATATTACTGTTTAATTCACATTTACAAGCTTTATTATTTGCTGTGGTATTATAAAATTTTAATTTTCCAAATAAATTACACAGCCACCTGAGAATAGGCCCCTAGAATCTCACCAGAGTTCTGTAGTACGAGGAAATATCCAGCTGAACTAATAAAAAATCTATCCAGATACCGTTCGGGAAGGTTTCTGTATCCTGGTTTTCGTTAAATATTAAAAATCCTGTTTCTTTAAATTTTAAAAATAGTCCTTCCTTTCCTTTGAAATTACAATTGTGGAATATCAGGTAATATTGAATATTATTTACAGATATTTAATTTAACATATAATTATTAAACTAGTCTTATGTTTGCTATAATATAAAATTGATGTATAGAAAAAAAATAATAAAAAGGTATCGTACAGGATAATTGTTTAGAGTTTACTCTTATTTTAGTAAAAATTGGTTCATACTGAAATTTTTTAAGGTGTGCAAGGAGTAATCATGATAGTTTCTTAGGTCTTTTGACCAGAAAAATTGATTAAAAACAAATTCCAGAAATGTTTCCCATTTTTTAAAATTTTAAATAAAAAAGTTTTATTTTTAATAATACAAATTTAATTTTTTATTATTTTTTTTTTTGTTCTTCATAGACTTTATTAATCAATTTTTTCAGAATTAAATTCTGTTCAAGTTTTGGTGTTAAAATTTATGCATTTATTAGTCATTTAACAAAGTTATTGTATCTCAGATCTAAAAAAAAACGTGTTTTCTATCCCCAAATGTTTCTGTTTTTTGTTGGGTATCATTAAAACTACAGGAGTTACAGATCTGGAACCTGTTTTATTAGATTTTTAAATGTAAAATTTAAAGAACATAAGAAACAATCAGGTTTACTCCTTATAAAACGTCCTGAAAATTTTATTGTCTCATTTCACCCGGGGGAACTGAAATCTGGGTGAAATTTTTTGCTAGCCGTAGCTCGATAACAATGTGTTTTCAAACATATGTTTATGTGCACTTTCTTCCTTATTTTAAGCTCTAGAAGTTTTTTCCTATTCCTCCTAAATTTCCCCTTGTTTAAGTAAAATTAAGATTGAAAAATATTGTAGAAACTGAATGCAAATTAATGGTAGCTTGCTAACAAAGTTTGACATTTCCGTTTAAATGTTGGCTGTGCCAACATGAGCTGGTAACAAACAGGTGTGTCAACATGAGGTAACAATGAGGTGGTTTCAGTAACTTGGGCAGATACCCTCTTATTTGAAATAGTAAACATGAAGGGAGATTATTGTCTATATGTTGGCAGCATTGATGGTGTTTATAATTTAGCTGGCATCATGTCAGGTAATGTAATTTGAAAAACAGTTGGTTAAATTACATGAAATAAAATACAAGTTATTTGTGGCATAAATGTTTCCATGAGAGTCATATTGTGATAAATGATGTTTTTAGAGGTAATTTTCATTATCAGAACAAATGAAAAAAACATGGAAACATTAATTGCGTTTAAAAATATTCATGAAAATCAATTGAAGTTATATAAAAAATAGGAATAACAGTGGGTAGTTATCACAGTATATTCTCCACAATTATTTAAAACATATTGCCGGTACATCAGTCCACTCTGATCTTGAAGTATTTAACATGTCTTGGTTTAATTTGCAGAGCATCTACTAAAGGAAATTTACATTACATCAGCTGATTCTTTACTTGTATCTTAATTTGAATTACAAGGAAAGTTAAGGTTATGTCATTATTAAACAAAAAGTTATTTTATAAACAACTTTTATAAAACTTTCCTTAAAGTAAGTTAAGCAGGGGATCTTATCTTAACATTATAGATCCACAGGACTTTTTTTAATCATTAGTTTTGTTTTGTTTGACATACTTCTCAGTTACTTAGTATGTTTACTAAATATCTTGATCTCAAAATTCAATATTCTGCCCCTTCACGTATTCATTTCATATCCAGTAATTTTATGTTTATTGATCCACTGTTCTTCCTTCAACAACCGATTTCATTAATCAAATTGTAAGGCACGGCCTACTGATGGGTATTTTTGTACACATGATTTTGTCATAAACTTCTAATTTCCTTTATTTATCTTGATTTTTTTGCTCTTTTCAACTTACCTAATTTTCAATGTTTTCCCATATCACATTTCAAAAGTTTTTAGTGCTTCTGGTTTTGTATTATCTTCTTTTTGCTGTCTTAAATTACTTAATATACAGCATCAATTTTTTTTTTTTTTTGTAAATCTGTTTATATAAAAGCTTGTGTGGCTAATAAGTGAAAAAATATGGTATCTTTGAGATTCCAATGGTGATACATTGCTGAGAAGCAATCTATCTTGATTGTTGCAGGTAAAGTTTTATGTATGTTTTAAACATGGCCTTAAACTAAAAGATGTTTATAATTGATTTTTATAAGCAAACTCATAACTTGGCTATCATAATCATTTTAGTGCAGTCTTACATTAACTACGTTATGAAAAATATATGTGTTTCTGATTTTTAATTGAAAATTTGTTTTGTCAACCAAGGATTGTAATTAAATTACAGTTTTCATACCGAATATGTATGAAAAGTTATTATATTGCTTAAGTCAGGTGTAGGATTTAATGAATATTTTCTCTTTTGTAAACCATTTCTTAATTTAATTGCCTTTAGTGAATGTAAAATGACAGAATGTAATAAACATGACCAAATGTAGTATTAAATTCTATTGAAATTAGCAGTGAAATTTCATTATGTTGATGTTATTTGAACTAAGAGCTTTTTATTTATTTTTTCCCTTCTGTGTATACCATATTCTTTAACATAGTTAAAAACTTACGTGAAATGTTTTACTTAAGTTTTTCAGTTCCTTCTATGTATTTTTTTTTATGCTTTTATGAAGTGTATGTACTTCTGCTTTACTGTGTAGATATTCTTTTAATAAGTAATAAAAATTATCTTTACACTTTTACACTAATTCATTTAAGCTCTGTGATTGCTGTGGTCATTAATAATTTTCTACGAAGCGTGCAGTAAAACTTCATCTAGACTTGTCTAACTAAATATGTGGAAACCGATCCATTAAATGTTGCTTTGACATTTCAACATTTTACTTTTCTTTTACATTCTTTAATCTAATTATGCTACTCCCTAGATGTTCTAGGTGCTATGGAACAGTTAGGTTGTAGTGCCAAAATGATTGTACTTTTTCCAACAGGTGGCTGAAATTCCCAGCAGCTTTATGTGGATTTTTCTTTCTTTTATTATTTTTTTAAATTATAGAATGAAACTATGTAGTTATTGTAATAAAGTTATTAGAAAATTTTATTCAGTGAAGAAAAATCTACTACTTTCTTTCTTGTGATTGTTGAAATAAAACATCCACCATATTAAAACCAGCCATCAGTCAAATTAAAAAAAAAAAATCTTAGACAAAAACGTGATCGTAAATTTTATTAATTAATATTTATTTTTTATAATGAAGTTATGGATCATCAGAAGTACTGTATTTACCACATAGGCCCCCAACTCTATGAGACCCACAGGCCAGATTTAAGATTAATGAGAAAGAAAAATAAATCATTTGATATCTTTTATTCTACATATTTTCTTACAGAATAAAGAGCTAATAATAGAGAGGCAAATTTTCCCTTAATGCACAAAGTGGTATTGTTTCAGATGTGAATTTCATAATTTTTGCTCTTGGAAGTGCCACCCATTGACGCATCATAATAAGTTTCAGTACCTTTCCTTGTACTCTTCATCTATTGGCAGAGGAGGGTATTATACTAATATTCATCTTGGTTTAACGTATTGTATCTGTTTTTGTATAACCTTTCACAATTGCAGCTTATACGACACTGATTTGTAAAATAATTTTTTGTGAATAAAATTTTGTATTGTGTTCTGTTTATGAGCATTTTCCTGTTTTTTAATCGGTGATTTTTTTAATGAAAGAGTGATGGGAGACATTTTAACTCTTAACTGCATGATGGTACTCTAGTTGTACCACTTGTTTAAGATTTTTTGCTCAGCGACATAGTGGTTTAATTTTACAACCAGTTCTATTACATAGTTCTAGTTCTTTTGAATCAATTGTGACCGTTCCGGCTATCGTATGAACCACTCGTTGTGAGAACGATCATTTTATATTTTATGCGTTTGAGGTTATGGTGTTCTGTCTTAAGTTTTGTGTTCTGCTTGTGTTTTACTACGATTTTTTGTACTTATTCAAGTAAAAAAACATCAAAAAAAGTAAGTAAATAAAAATAATTAGTTATATATATTATTTTTTATGTAATTATTTGGTATGAATGTGGTGGTACTATGCCAGTACCGGTGTGTAGAAGAGCAACTTTGACTAGAGAAATATGGAATGTATGGTTGTTTGTTAATATCGCTAATATTTTAATTATTATACACCTATATGATCTCTCATTGTTCTTATCTCTCAAATTTACTTTATTTACAATTAATATTGTACTGTGC
>JAAAKQ030067290.1:0-15582 GCA_010016005.3 Zanna intricata | reverse complement strand
ATACACATCATCCTCATTCATCCTCTGAAGTAATACCTTACGGTAGTTCCGGAGGCTAAACAGATAAAGAGAAAGAAGAATCTTATAAGATTAAGTTATTAACTATTAGTATATATGAAAAGTAAAATTCAAACCAGATGATATTGCAATTTCGTAAATAGGATTAGATTAACAAGAATGTTTTATTAACTTGAGTTTAGTCACTCTTTTTTTTTAAATCATTAAACCCAAAATCATATTACATTTTTCTCTGAATAAAGTAAAAGAAAAATCTTCTATTTGTACAAAAATTAATTCATATTAAAAATAAAATAAATAAGGACGATATTTACGAAGAAGTCGCTCCAAAAAAAAAGGAACAGAAAAACAGAAGAATTTAGGAAAGAGGTGAGTGAGATATTTAAAAAGAGTAATCAGAAAGGAAGGAGAGGTACACTAAAAAAGTGTTTAAGTGGTCCATAGTTTCGTCGAAACGAAAAAATACAAATTTTAAACATTTTTTTTTAATATATATTAAATATATATATATTTTTTTGTCATATATCTATGACCTTTTTTAATAAACCGGATGTTCATTAATTGTCGTTAATATTTCAATTTAGTCATTTACCGATTCTGTCGAAGTTGCTTCAGAAACTGTTTCTTCGTTGACTGTGGCCGATATTGAAATGGGTAAAGTTATTCCAGATCACAAATTTGAATTAACCTCAGAATAAACGCACAGGGCTGTCAATATGATCATAATGTGCCAAAAGAGAAGAAGTTCTGTTCGACGGCCGTCTTGGATGTTCAACGGGTCTTTAACAAGACCTGGCTGCTTGGTCTGCTCCATAAGCTGAAATACAGCCTTCCTCAGCTTTTCTACTTTGTTTTGCTGAACTACCTCGACTGGCATTTTTCCCAAGTCAGATGCAACGATGAGTTATCTGGATTCTTTGACATTAAGTTAGAGGTTCCAACAACTCCGTCTTAGGACCAGTTCTGTACTCAGTTTTCACTGCGAACCTTCCGGCTCCGAAAGTTCGCCTCGTTTGCTGATAATACGGCTATCCTGGCAATTGATTAAGATTCACAATTAGCCTCAATGAGGCTCCAATTAATATTAGATTTTACTGGCATATTATTAATAAAATGGAGAATAAAAGTGAATCAGAATAAGTCAAGTCATATTATGTTTGTGATGAGAAGAGGTAATAGTCCCCGGGTCAATTTGGACGGTGTTTTCATCCTGCATTCTGACAATGTACGGTACCTTGGACTCAAGGAAAACCTTGATCGTCTTTTGATGTGAAAGTGCCACGTGAGGTGAAAAAGGAAACAGTACCATGAGATGTTATATTACTATTTTTTTCTTTGTCTGTTGTTTAATGTTATAATTTTTTTTTTCGTTTTTTGTTAGACCTTTGTGTACTCTTGTACCAATGTGGTTTTACTCATTGCGAGTATATATATATATATATATGAACCTTATATATGTTTGTATGTACTTTATTTATACTCTTTTGTATAGGTAAGTTTTATTGGAGGTTACGAAACCTCTCTTCTTGCGTTTTTTGTAATACGATTTACTTGTGATACCTTACTCGGAACCAATTGTAAATAAACAAACTGTGAGGCAAAAAATATTTCGATTTTTAGGATTTATACTCTTTTTCATATTAATCCATGGAATTTTTATGAATGCAATATAAATTTATAAATTCCATTTTTAATTTTTAACATTTTTTTATTAAATTTATATTGCATGGAATATAAATGTACAGCTGTGTGTACGAGACGTGTCTTAGGGAAGGTATGATACACATGATAATACTGTTAAGTTCCTAATCGGGACTAATCAATAGGACTCATTACAGACTACGGTACTAAGAATTAAGGACAATTTTATATTGTGTAGCGTAACTATTAGCTTGAATATAAGAAAAAAATCTTCGTATTATAAAATATTTATATTGGGGTGTAATAAGTTTAAAGAAAAAGAAAGTTTTTTGAAAACAGAAATCATCTGCAGGTACAAAATTAAAAAAAAAAAATATATTATAAAGCTTAAGGATTTCCCGGAAATTACTTTTTATTATTCAAATTTAAACCCTGAAATTCCCGCGACCACTATCTAAAGTTAAATTTGTTTAAGTAAAATTAAATCAGGAGATTCCCAGAAACTTTAATATTTTTAAGCTTATCGTGATTTATTGTGATGAAATTATTTTATAAATTTTAACATCCAAAATATCTGATAAATATGATCATTGATGACAATCTTTTTTATATCTTTTCTATTTTTCAGATTTATTTTATCATCATATAATTATCTCATGGATGGCAGTTATGACATTTCTACTCCAAATTTATATCCAATTTATTTTGTACATTAAAACTTAACTTTATGTCTTTGTAATCACAATGCATGTATACTGTGCGTTTTTTCAGCCAATACTTTTCTTCCACTTAGAAAAACAAAAATAAAAACAGTTTAACATTTTTATCATATCATTAAATAAACTTCTTAAACAGGTGAGGACAAAAAAACGTTATTAAGAATGAGAAGGTTCACTATTTCCATATTTAATCTTTGTTTCTTAATTGGATTTCATCACCTACCGTGATGTATTCTACGTGTGTTCAGATGTTCCTCTTACCTTCAAAAACTTATTAAGATGTTAATATTTTAATCAGATTTAATCAAAATCAATTACAAGTATAAAATATATAAGTATTAAAAGATGTTTAGGAAGTTAATAAAAACAAACTGAAAAATAAGTATAAAGAAATTATGATGATTATCGTTTCTAAGAAAAGTTTTGTGATAAATGTTGGACATTTATGATAATTTAAATTTTCCTTTTACAAAATAATTTTTTCATTTCTAAGTTTAACGGTTTATAATAATTATTTTTACTTCCTTGCACTTCATACAAGGAAGTACTATGACCGCGAAAAATTTCGGTTTTCAGATTTCAATGGAAATATCCATTTTGACTAGTTTACAAATGACTTCTATACATATGTACGTACGTATCTCGCATAATTCAAAAACAATTAGCCGTAGAATGTTGAAATTTTCGATTTAGGATTGTTGTAACATCTAGTTGAGCATCTCCTCTTTTCATTGCAACCGATTGAATCCAAAGTATCCGAAAAAGCCCAAAATCAAAAAAAAAATTTGTGATTTTGGACTTTTCCTTAACTGAAATAATAAGCCCTCACTGAAAGCTTTGGTACTTATTTTCATTGGTTCCAGATATATATCCAAATAATATTTTAATTAATGAAATATTTGGATCTTACAAGGGTACGCATCCGAATCAGTTCGAATCAGACATATCCTTTTTTAAAAATTTTCTTTAATTTAAATATGCTGATTTATTAATTATTAACCTCTGAATGTAAAAAAATTTTACGACAAATAATAATTTAATAAAAAAAAAACAAACGGAACCTCAGAAATTATAAATTAAATAAAATTTTTTGTACTTTTCATTGTAAAAATACGTGTCTGAAATTTAATAGTGTACGAAGAAGTCACATGTAGTGTCCACATCAGATTTTTTAAGCTGATTGGTAATTAAAAGTTATTATCAAATATCATCAAATATTATAATTTCTAAAGGTCAATATTAATGGATTATTTCTTGAAAGAAATTTGATCCTAATTTTTATTTTAAGCTACCAATCAAGTTTTTCTTTTGACTGTTTGTATTCTATGTAAGAAATCTAAGATATTACTAATTTGTATCAGATTTCTCAAATTTCTTTGCGAGAGTAATCAATCAATCAATTTCTTTGAATAATAATTCAATCATTTATTGAAAAAAATTAACACTTTTTTTTCAGTAATATCGGTTATAAGCTGCTAATAGTCATTAGCAATTAATAAATCTCATTAATATGTGTTCAGTCTCATGTATTCATATCCTCTTTATTTATTCTAATCAAATAACTAAATATATCGTCTTCTTCTATAATCTTCTGTAAATGTATATTGATTTTTTTTTTACTATTTAAATGGCCTAATTGCCAGCTGATAATTACTTATATTACTTAAAATATATTATTGTATTTCTAATTTTATATCCAACAGCAATATCACAGGAAAAGGAACATTATAACATGTAATTTAGTATAAACACATATAAACAACATTTGTACAGATTAAAGAATATAATTTAAACAGTGGCGGATTTACGTAGAAGCAAAAGAAGCAATTGCTTGGGGCTCCGCTTGGATAAGGGCCCCCAACACTGGAGTTTTTTTTCTTTCATTAACATTCCAATTTTAAGTTTCTTAAGAAATTTTAATTAAACTGTAAATATTTATGTATGTAATGTAAAAATATATCTATTAATTAAATTAAAGTTGTCTTCATTTTATATTTTTGAGAAAAAAAATATGGGGGACCCGAAAAATGTGAGTTGCTTGGAGACCCTTCAGAGGTAAATCCGTCACGGAATTTAAATACTGTTTTATTTATTAAAAGATGAACCAGCGACATGTGTACACTAAGGTAGTTTGATGGTTCAATAGTATGGAGAAAATTAGTTTAAAACTATTTTAATTGTAATGGTCTGCGGAAATAAATTGATTTTTCGCTGAAAAAATATAAAGATAGTTTAATCTCTTGGAATTTTACTATTATTTCCTACTCTCGGTTTCCTCGGTGAACTTTCAGGTAATGTGAAATAAAACGAAAAAGTCTTAAAAAGGTACTGTTTAACTCGTCATAAATCTTAACATTTTATTTATTCTTGATTTGTTTTCCATTTTCTTTTCAACCTCCATCATACGAATTATAGTTAGGTACATAAATAAAACTGAATTAGTGGCTATAGGTGAATAAAACTGAATTGGTGGCTTGTTAGAAATTCATTTAGAATTATTGAAAAAAAAAAACCGCGGTGAACATGTAGCGTTAAATTTGCCTGAAGGATATTAAATAATTATTTGGTTTAAAGTAAATAGGATATAAAGCAGAAAATCATATCTATTTACTTTGTTAATAACCATATATTATGAATATTACCTTTGAATAAAACATTTTTTCTTTATATCTTAAATTATACCTACAGTCGGTTACGTAGATAGAAACCATAAGTAAATTTCAACACAATAAAATAAGCAAATGTAAAAGAAATTTCTTAAAACACCTTAATTAATACATTCTAAAAACATCAATATTTAATCAAAGATAAAAAATGCTTATCTGATATAAAGTGAACACAGTTATGTACTAGACTCATTAAAAAATCCAGTCCCAGGAATAAAACCAGAAATTATAGAAAAAGTAACAAGAATAAGTGATAGAAATATAAACAATCATAAAAATTAACAAAAGTGCTTAGATGTTGCACAACTCAAGAATAGAAGCCTCTATTCTTGCCTTTTTGGGGTACCTCCGGTACTCCAAATTTGGATTCGAGTAAAACTTACGGTTTCTAGCAAGAGAATAAAATATTAAATATTGAATTTGCTAAATGAACTATAACTTTCTAACTAACTAAAGTGAACTATAAGGAAATATAGGACGCCTTGGATCAAGAGATTAAGTTTGAAGACATTTTGAGGTAAATGAATGATAAAAGGAAACGACCAAACGGGAGGCATCAATTCCCAAGGCATAGCACAAAGTTGAATAAATAACATAAAAAAATAAAAATAAAAATGAAAATAGAAGGCAGAAAGAAAAAAATAAACAGAAGACATTCAAGAAGGTCATGAAAAAGGGAAGAAAGAAGAAAATGATGTAGAATGAAGAAGAAGGTTGAGTTAGGAGAAAGAAGAACAGGAAAAGAATAAGGAAAGAAAAAAGATTAAAATAAGAAATAAAAAGAAGGCGGAAAGAAGAGCGAGGATAAATGAGAAAAGAATAAAGATAATAAATAAAGTAAGGAAGAAGTGATAAGAAGGAAAATAAGAAGATAAAGGTAAAAGGCAGGAGATGAAAATATGAAAAAGAAATGGAGAATGGTACAAAAAAAAAAGATGCAAATTTATTTTTACTGTTTCCCATCTGCAGTTCATTCGTCTTTTAAGTTTACAAGATTAATATTTAAGGCGAATATCTGATGTAGAAGTTTTACTTCTTCCATCTCAAACCAGTTATTTAACCCTTTTGGTGTCACTGCTTCCGTATACCATTAAAGGTGATCTCTCTTATGCTATAAATATCACAATTTTTTATTTAAGCCCTTGTAACCGATAATTCTTTCAGATTTGATTGATGATCAAAGTATAATTTACTAAGTTTTTTTAATGTTTATTCTATATGACGTGCATTACTAAAAAAAAATACACGTGTAACGGTATGGGATTTTTAAAGGTATTTTTATTTAGGTTTGAAAATTTTTTAAATCAATCCTTCACAATTATGTTTTTTTTTTTTTTAATGAAAATTTAAGTTACGTTTGGTTTTAGCTAATATTAATTTACAGTTACAAAGGATTTTTTAAAAATATGAGTGTTTTCTCACAACTTTCAATTTTTTTTATGAAAGAGTAATTTTTTATTCGTAAAACAACTGAATTGTTCATATTAAGTGTAACTTCCGCTTATAACTACAATTAATACACCAGAGAAATAGTGGAATTAGAGGTTGGATATTCATTTTAATTTTAATATAAATATAAATTTTTTTTCTTTCTTTAGTAATTGAATTAAAAGTAATTAACCGCATACTCTATTATTCAACAGGCATAAAATTTCAAATAGCGAATTTTAGTGATTAACTTTAGCAAGTTTAAATATAACCAGGAATTGTTCACGTTCTTCGAAATCAAGTCGGGAGTTCCTCAGAGCTATGTTTTGAAGCCCGTGTTATACTCCACCTTTCCTGCAGAGCTTCCGACTACAGACGAGATTACTGTTGCATCCTTTATGGATGACACAGCTATTTTCGTAGTTGATACCAGGCCAACTATAGCATTAAATTTGAGTTGGATTTAATCAACAGATGGTTGAGTACATGGAGAATACGTGTAAACCAGATAAAATCGAACCAATTTGCCGATTACATGCTCAATTGAGAATGTAGGTTACATAGGTAACCGACGTAGGTACGACGATTGGAAAGCAAGCAAGCCTAAACGTCGAAAAAGTGGAAAGTTCATATAAAAGAAAAGAAAAAGCAACTTGAAATAAAATTTAATTAAATTTTTCTGGTAGTTGGGTAGACGTAAATAAGTTTTGAAACAATAAAAAAAAAAATTGTAACAATTTTATCCATAAACTGGAAATGATCTGTTGAAGCTTTATTATCAGCAGATTTTAATAAATTAGGTACCAACATGTTATTCACAATAAAAGCCCTAAATATCTTATTTAGTAAATTATAATTCTGTAAAAATATATATTTTTTTTGAACTATTAATGGTTAAGAAATTAAACACCTTCTATTTTCTAATTTTAAAACTCATTTTTTCCTAGAAAATCTTAATAGGTAAATTTACACTAAATTCGTTTAACTATCTCAATCCGTTCTTATGAAATATATTTTTATTGTAGAAAACAAATCAAGCTAAGTAAGGCATTTGACCGAATGAACTTTGTTGTTTATTTTATGTTTACACAATATACACTTATATTATTCTTGTAGCTTAAAAGATATTTTGTTTGCATTTTTAAAGATGAATAATCTACAATTCTCTCCTTGTTTTCTAAATTTTTTCCTTTTAATCTGGAATTAAGATACATTTTATCTTTCACTTTCTCTATAATTATACGTACGTGTTACAAACTCTTAATATGCCATATTACAGATCACCATGCAAGGTTCACCGTTATAAAAATATATTTATTTTGTAATATTCCGTGAGAAATTATATTATTAATGATAAAGCGTCAGTAAAGCGTTATCATATATTAAACTACCTTATGTTTACATAAAACACATCATCCTTAACGTTAGGTATTAACTGTTGTTAAAGAAACTAACATAACAATTGTCTAAGCAAGTTTATTAATACAAATGGGTTTAACTCAACTGTTGCAGGAACTACCATATATTATTGGTAATAATGCTAACAAACGGCGTATCGAATGAAATAAACGTGTTTGTCTATTCCGTGTATTTTTATATCTGTCTGTGTGCGTGCGTGCGTGCGTGCGTGTGTGTGTGTGTGTGTGTTGTGCACTAGAAGGGTAAAGACCACATGATTTTATAAAGAATTCTTCTTTATTGTTTGTTGCAGTATTGAACATTAGTAGGATTTTACTGTGTATATACAATAGCAGTTAACTTTATTCTATGTTATTCATATGTAGTTAAGTATAGTCTACCGTGGTCATAAATGGTATAATGGAACAATTATATGATTGGTATAGCAAGCACGCATAACACATCTACTATAGTACGAGTTGTACAATCAATGTAAATACTATGACATTATAAAATGTATTATTAATTGATATAATTAATATTAATTGATATAATTCGTCTTATTTCATTATAGTTTAGAAAAAAATTAATTAATTAGCACGTATTAAAATGTCACTATAAAAATACTTTCACATGTTTGAGTATGAAGTACACAGAAATATATATATTTACTCATAGCCAGTAAAAAAAAAGAAAGTTAAAAGTATTCTGATTTAAACATCTCTTAACTAAATAAATATAAAAGTTCTATCTGATACATAGGACCTGTTTAAATTTATCTCAAAAAGGAAAATCAAAAGACGGAAACACCTAGTTAGTCCACTTTGAACCTTCACCCCACAACATTACATCAAGTATGAATCTCAGTAGATAAAGGATGCACACCCACCGGCTTTACTAGTTTTAGCTACTTATTACAGTATAATGAAGAGTTTAAGAAAGGAAATATTAAGAAAATAGAAGAGGTGGATATTAAGAAAATAGTATTTGTATTTATACACTTAATATTCTCAAAATTCATTTCAAGCAATTTTTACGCACATTATGATATTTTTAAATAGGTTAAAAAAACAAAAAAGTAATAACCAATTAAGGATTTCGCAACTTAAATTATATAATGCAGTAAAGTTCTGAAAAATCGTGTTTTGGGTCAGTTTCCTTCAAACAAAATTTTTGTTTACAGCCTAAGAAATAAATACAATAAAATTTATGTAATCAAGAACTTACAAATTTCGACCCTCAGAAGGTTTGGAGAGGAAGAAATCGGTAAATGTACTGTCCGAATATTGATAATATTTCTGGTGTTGTTTTAATACGTATAAGAAATTAATCGATTATAATAACAAGATAATAAGATGTGATAACGTAATATATTCTAAGGAAAAACTACAAAAAAATTAAAACCCAAGACTAATTATAAAGATAATTGAAATATAATTTCAAAAAATAAACTGAAAAATATTGTTTTTTTAAAAATTATTATCATAATCAAAGCTTAAACTAGAAAAAGAACGCAAATAATTTGTTTAAGTTTTTCTACATTCTGTTAAAACATTCTAAATATTGGTAAGAAGATAATAAAGATAATGTACAGCTTTGTTATGTAATTAAAATACGAACTATCATACTGACCAATTACAATGCCTTAAGTGTTCACGAAACCACTATAACTGTTCTTATATCCAACCAAAACATTGAATCCTTTTGTCCAAACAGAGCTCATTGAAATCCTTTTCAGTAATCCACCATACGCTATACACACAACCAATCAAAACATTGAATCCTTTTCTCTAATTAGAGCGCATTACAATCCAATCAATAATAACAATTTTTGTGACCAATTATTATCTAGAAATTTTATCATCAAAAACAAATAACAAACATTCTATTAAACAATTTAAATATATTCCAACAGATCAGATTTCATAAAAATATGTTTTTCTACTGCTGCGTTATAAGGTTTGAATTGAGAGTCTGGAACCTGTATAATAATAAAGGTATCATAATGAAACAGATTTTCATTGAGCAGGTGTTACATTAAGCAACCGTACAAAAGTCTACTCTTTTCAACCATTGAAAAATCAGAAGCAGTATTGTTTAATACATCAGCTCTGATTTACTTTGATTTTAATTATCAGCAAACAGAAGTTGCCGGCCTCCGTGGCGCGAATGGTAGCGTCTCGGCCTTTCATATGGAGGTCCTGGGTTCTAATCACGGTCAGGCATGGCATTTTCACACACGATACAAATCATCATCTCATCCTCTGAAGGTATACCGAACGGTAGTTCCGGAGATAAAAAAAAAAAAAATAATCACATGTTTTATAATATTTATTAGGTGCACAATCAAATTTTAATGTAGGAGTAACGTTATTAACTTTAGTTTAAAAATTCTATTAGTAAAACATTCTGTATGCTTTCAATATTAAGTAGGTGAAAAAAATCTATGAAGTTTTTTTTTTTTTTTATTTCTGTTGTGAAATATGAGATCGGGTTTTTATTAATCATCAAAATTATTTATATTTAAAAATACTACTTTATTAATTTTTTAACTGTGTTAAAAAAAGCAGAAACTCCTTAATTGACTTTCCTGTATATTTTATCATATACGTTTAAGTCTTACTCTGCAAGAAATGCACAGATTTTGATGAATATTTTTTCGTTTTGTTCTGTAGAGGAAATTCCTCTGATATCCTAACATAAATGACAAATTAAAAAAATTTCTCATTTATTTATACGATTAAAAATCGTTTATTTGTTTGTCGTTATGTGCTTCTTACGAACAACTGCTTTATAAGAGTAGCCAAGTATATTTTTTGTAAGCCTTCTTGTATTTTATGAATAAATAAAAGTAAGTATGAATAAATTAAAGATAAAGAAAGTTTAGACTTAAACAACTATTTGAATGTTGAATGTTGAAACAACTATCGAATGTTGATCAATTGATATCTAATTTGGTACTATCTCAAAATTACAATACTAAAAGATGTATTTTATGATTTTATCAGTAAAATGTAAAAAAAAAAAATTATTTGTACACAGATGCAATAATCAATCAAAACTACCTATAGAGCCAATATTTATTAACACAGTAAGTTTATATATATATATATATGTAATGTAATTTAAGTAGCAGAAATAAGTTAATTTCATAAAAAAAAACTTTATAATTTTTAGATAACTTAATAAAAATATTTTCGGATATCAGACGTTAAAATATAAACAAAATTTTAAAGAAATTGGATAAGGGATGCCTACTACTTAACAAATAATTAGTTTATTTTTTATGTACACAAATACAAGTTATACTTTTTTATTACTGTTAAAAATTTACATATATTTCGTATAAATTCTTGAATAAAATATAATTAGAAATATATTCTAAATAAAAATAATTTAATCAGGTTATAAAGTTTACAATACTTGTAATACTGCAGGTAAAACAAAGTTTGGTGCGTGCAACTATTAACGCACGCAACTAATATCTAAACTCAGTCAATCTTTAAGTTTCATATCCCCCTTATAGTATTGTGTATTAAAACTCATCAACCTACCTAACCTTCTTAGAACAACTAAGCAACATACTTACGTGATAAACTTATAAAGCTAAAAGAAACAAAAAAGGTATATATATATATATATGCATCATAAATAATATCTGTAGTAAAGCAATAAACAACGACTACAAATGTCTTTCTACACAATCTTACAATAAATCTGTTTCGTTTGTATAAAATATAAGTTATATTATTATGTACTGAGGTGGTTAATATCTTCCGATTTTATTTTACCTTACTTTCTCTCTTACAGAACTGTGTTCATTTTCCCCGCTGGTTATAAAATTTTTTTTTAATTTTCTTTAATGATTTATTATTAAAAGAGTTAAAAGATAAAGTATTTTTTTCTGAAATTAATTAACTTGTTATTTATTTTCTTAAAAATCGATTAATAAATATAAAAAAATATATATATATTATATATAAATTATGATATAAATAAATGCGTAACTTCATTTGATTTATACAAGTCTGTTCCTTTATGATATGAATGAAAATAAATAAAAATAAAATAAAAAATTAATTAAAAAAAATAGAAGAAAACCAGTTTTGCGAGTGAAAGAATGACATGGAAGGCGTTATAATAAGTTTGAATTGCTTTTAAATAAATTAATTAATATGCAGATTAAACTTGTTGGTTATATATTATATTTTCAATGTAGGACGTACACTTTTTTTTTGTAAATTTTTTTGTTGTTTTTATTTTAATAAATGACCCTAGGAAGCTTTCAGAAGAGCAAAATTTATTTCATTCTACTTCATTGACGTCCAGTCAATTTATATTTTATATATATATTTTTTTTTAAATTACCTCTTTTAGCATATGTGTATGTATTTCTATAAACGAAGGTCATAGACCTAGTTAAATATATATATATGTATATATATATAAATTGAATTTTAATGTAATATTTTCTGATTGTGATAAGAATTTGTTAAATTCTATGTTTTATTGAGTAATGGAAGGAGAAAATATCAAACTAATAGAATTAATACCGAAGTTATAGGCTTCCATTAATTATTAGCTGTTTAATTTATTATTTTTTTTTTTTTAATACAGACTTAAGAGTGATGATATACCTAATTTAGATTCCTAATTATATAATAGAATTTAGTACATAACACTAGGCTAGTAGGTATTTAATAGATTAATATAGAGTTGTATAAACGATTCAGTTTTCTCAGTACTCAAATTGATGTTAAAAATAAATTATAAAATGCTGGCAAAAAAGTCTGGAATTGGTTATTTATTTTTATACATTAAATGAAAAAAGTTTAAAAAATTCAAAAAATTATATTTTTTACTTTGTTCGGCTCCTTCAATTCCAATGTTGCCGCAAAGTATTTCTTTTGGTCACTTGCTCGACTACTATTCTTAGGAAGATATAAAAAAAATCGGTTAAAAATATGCAATAAATAAAAAGGTAGTGATTTTCGATTTTTGAAAAAGGGAAAGAATTTAGGGGGGAAATGTTTTTTAATTTGTAACATAAGTATGTACGCATGAACTGACATAAAGTGGGGTTATATTTGCAAAATTTTGAGAAAATTATCCCCAAATGAACTCTCTATCTTACCTCCGGGAGATACTGATCCCAAACCTTTATCAAAAAATTTCCCCATGTTCATGAGTCTCTGTGTCAAATTTCGTAAAATCAGTTATCCAATCAAACGTAATTAAGCTTCAAACACGACAATACTCGCACATACGAGTATTACCCTCAACTTTTAAAAACTTTTTTTTGTTTCTGGGTCATGAAAAGTCGAAAAATGAAAACAAAACTTACATACGAACGAACTTAACTCCCACTATTTTTTTTAGGATTCCTGGGTCATGAAACCTCGACTAATGCAAAAATTCTTATCCAACTTTCTGACTGAATACCATACTTTGCTTCTTGCAGCATAGTTTTTGAGCTGTGATGCCATGAATGTAGAAATTTAATTAGTTATTTTTTTTATTTATACATTATAAACAATGGAAATAATTTCAAAATTTCCATTAAAAAATGGAAATTGTGAAATCAACCTCAGTTTATCATAAATAAAACCTATTAAAGGAGATTGTCTCCTCGAATAAGTTTTGTGTTTGATACACGTTGAAGTACATTTATTGGAATGACTGTTACACCAGCTATAATTTTTTGTATTCCCTTGCAATGTTCTAAATTTTACGGGATATGTCTTATCTTTAAGTCAACAGTAAAAAAAAAAAAAATTGGCAAATTTGGAGACCGTAACAGGAAACACTATTTATGATTAATCAGTCGTCGAAAAACGTCGTTATGATGACGTCATGACAAACATCATGAGGTGTTACTTGTTGTAGAGTTTTGTTAATATCAATAACAATATTCATTATTTCTAAAGATGATTCGAGAAATAAGATATATTTAAAACAAGTAGAAATAATTAGAGTGTTAAAAAAATTATTATTATATTATTTCTATGAGAAATAATATACTGCTCAGTATAGAAAATGAGAGGAAGATTTGTAGGAATAGTTAGTTTTTTTTTTAAATATAAAGTTGCAGAAAAGGAGATTATTGTCATATTAGATTTAACTGTTTGAGTGAGTGATTAGGTAGAGATAGAGAAGGTAATGACCTGGATCTAGAGAATAACACATTTGTTGCTGAAGTATTAATTATGAGGGTCTGCCTTACTTTTTTTTTAAAAGTAAATGTAGCATTTAAAAAAAATATGTATAAATGTGGAATGAAATATATTAAGTATACAAGTCTTTGTGTAATGTAGGTAAATGTAAAATGTACAATGAATAAAAAATAATTTTTTTAGAAAATAAAATTATTGGAATATAAATAAATGGTTATATGTTATATACATTACATATAAATACATAAATAATTTGTACATTTTTCTACGTTAAAAAAAAGTGACATTCATCCTGTTTGATATCATAAAAAAGTATAAATTGAATATAAAAGTCAAAGGATAAAATATTATGATCGTCATTTATCATTAAACACCTGTAAAAAGTCAGCAGGATAGAAAAAATTATCATTGTAAATTAACGAGCATATAAACTTTAAAAGGTAAATTTGATTATTTTAATGAGTCAACAGTACGGCTTATAGCGACCGTTATAAATAATAAATGTACCATTATTTGCAATAATTATTTTCTTGTTTCTTTTATATAACGATAAAATATGTAATCTATTGTTTTTCAGTAAAAAAAAATTGTATATTAATTTGTTAAACTCTATTCCAGTCTTTTTTTAGTTCTGTAATGCAAATAAAGCTTCTAAAGTACGAAAGACAATAATCATAATTGTTTTTTCTGGAAGTAATGATCTTCTATGTGCTGACAATCCCTGTGATAAATAGTAAAAATTCACTCACAGAACTGAATATCTTTTGTATTTCGGTGGCTTTGACACATCGCTGTGTGGTTGAATCGGTAAAAAAACAACTTTGAGGTATTCTCAACAATGATTTTTCACTTTTATTAATAAGCCTGATATGCGATGTTTACTATCTTGATTTTGTAACCACTAAAAAATCACCTATAACTTTTTTGATTATGACATCTAAAATATATGTGTATTTTTTATAATTAAAAAATTAAAAAAAAAATATATATCCCGATTTTATTAGCTAAATTATAAAAAAAAAAAAAAACAAAAAAGTCAAGAAGGAATTTAATCCTGTTTTTATTAATAAAAATAAAATAAAATAGAAACTATATTTTATTAAAAAAAAAATTCTTATCCATTAAATTATTTTGTATCGTGCATCCAAGATTTTTAAATTTAATTATTATATAAAAAATCGGACAATTAGGGGTAAGAATTTTAAATTAAAAAAAAAAAAAAAAATGAATTTTGAGGGGAAAACCTAATTAATAAATACAAAAAGTTTGCAGATATCTTATTTACTTTTTTTTTTTTTAATTATTATCCTTTTTTAATTTTATTGTTGCTTCTTCGGTGAGAAAGTATGGTTATAAAAGAGGATAGCTTTTTTTTCAGAATTATAAAAATATTTTTTCTTCACTTAAGTTATCAAAATATAGATAAATTTTTATGAAACTAGTATTTCTTATAACACATAGTATTTCGTATAACATCAGGAAAACATTTCTGAAAGTATATGTTTGGAGCGTAGCTTTATACGGAAGTGAAACCTGGAC
>JAAAKQ030067279.1:0-14373 GCA_010016005.3 Zanna intricata | reverse complement strand
TGTAACAAACAAATGAAGCTTATTTTCAGTATATTTCGTTAATTAGTTGAAGAATCCACACTGTAATTTCTGACATAACTTTAACTACTCAAAAATACATGTTCTATAAATATGATAATAACACGAGTATAAATTTAAATATAAGTATTATAAATTTAAATGAATTATGTATAAAATATTGATTTTTTAGTAACGAAAATCGTTAAGCATGTTTAAATTTCTAATATTAAAAATATTTTAACTCAACTATCTTTCAAACCAATAAACTAGAAACAAGTTTTTTAATTAAAAATTGGAATATAGAAAAAAAAAAACAATAAACCGTGAGTAAGTTTTCTAACTTTTTATCACAGTGAGTTGTAAAATACTAAATCATGTGTAAAAATATACTATATTAATAAAAATACCTTAATTTGGAAGATACGAACAGCTCCAGAACTTACATAAAAATTTTATCACAACACAAAATAAAATTAATGAACGTAAGTATTTACGATTATTTTCTCTCACAAAAATATTCTTTTAACTTTTGCTAATTACACATTATAATTAAAATTTTTAAATTACGAGCAGGAAAACTTCCACGAGATGGATACACGCGCGAGGAGACCGCATACGTAGGACTGAGGAACAAGCCCAGCCGAGATGCTAATTCGGGAAACATCGTTTGTTATCGTTCATTTCCGTTACCACCACTCCTTTCCAACTACCCCTCCGTTACCACCCAACAAATTTACTGCTTTAAAATATCTTGTTTTTTTTTTATTTTTACTCGTAAAAATTGTTACATTGTTTTTATCCATATATACTTTTAAATTTATATAAGTCGGAATCAATAAAATCGAAGAATTTGAACGCATAACCAGAGTTAGCTAGGATCGGGAAATAAAATTTAAGACAATCAGGTTCCTAATGAAGTTAATACTTCGACTTCTGTGTTTTATTTTTAATGGAAATACTTATCTCATGTGAATAATATTATTACTTAAATTTTTCAAATATATGTTTATAAGTAAAACAAACTTCTTAATAAAACGTTTAAAATTATTTCATATTTGAAAATGCCGGTGTATTAAATATTTTAAGATATTGATTGATACGCTATGTTCAATCTAAGTATAAGAAATTAGCATTCAAGTAATTTCTAGCTACTAAACAAAAATGTGGTGTTGAATCATTGTGCTGAAAAATCATTTGCAATTTAGTTTGTAAACGTACATCTTCCAAAAAAAAAACCGGCAAATCATTTTTCATGAAATGAACGTTTGCATCTCCTGTAAGTTTTTCATTGAAAACAAATGGTTCAAGAAGTTTTTTATAAATATTGCCACACCAAACATTAAAGTGAAATCAATGTTAGAAACTGGTTTCCATAATTCCATGTAGATTATTTTCGCTCCATAAATGACTATTTTTAGAATTGAAGACTTCGTTTCTCATGAAAGTGGCTTCATCAATAAATAAAATTAAATTTACCTAATCAGCGTTACCTAGAAACCAATAACAGAAGTTTAACCGCTGGGAATTATCTTTTGGCCGCAAATTTTGAACCTTCTGCAGGCGGAAAGGATCGTAGATACGCTACACATTGCTTTTTGACAAAACCAGTGCGACATGAAATTCGCGTTGTACTAGTGCCTGGGGTACACTGAATATGCTGAATTACATGACATTCATCATTAACATGATGATTTACTTAGCGTTAAACAGAATACGAACATGTTCGAGGAATATTTAAAAAGAATGCTTTGAAAAGAATGAATACAGACGATTTTCTGCCTATTTTTCATCTGTTTTGCTTCAATAAAAAACTGATTATTAAAGGTTTTTATTTATTTATTTATTTATTTTGTTGACTGTATTTACATTATTTTTCTCAGAATTAAATTCTCTACAAGATTTTTTTTACTAAATCTTTGGTATTTATATTAGTATATTGTACTACAAACTTCAAAAAACCTTATTTTTGACACCAAATTTTTGTGTTTTACGTAGGGTATCTAAAACCTGCTGAAGTTACAGTTCTATGATCTATTTTATCCTATTTTCCAACTTAAATTACATAAGAAACCACCAGTTTTACTCTTAATTTTGGTCCTAAAAATGACAGCAGGACTTCTTTTTATTAGAAGATCTGATACCCGACCAAAATCTTTCGCTAGATCGCTAACTCGAAAGCAAAGCGTTTCCAGACCTATGTTTAATATGAACGTTTTTCATTGTTTACATCAGAAGCAGTGACGACTCGCGTATAGACACTGTGGAACTGCAAACCCCGTATTTCCACTTGATATTATCGATAAAATTTAATATAATGAATACTTTTTTCTTTATACTTTTCCTTGTATCTTTAAGTTTAATGTCAGTAGCCATCCCCCAGTTTATGAAAGAGACACAAAAATATTTTTATGGAACTGTATGCTTTACAGTTCCAGCGGCAAGGAGTTTGTCTGTTGTGCGCATGCGCACAAAAGAAGAAGCTGCACACACGAGGCTGCGAGGGAAAGAGCACTGTTGCTCCCGCAGTGCCGATTCAGGCGTGCTGGTGGTAGGTAGTTTTTTGTTTATTCCGCATATGTATGGATCATTCATTGTTCGTTCCTAATTTATATTTTATTCAATGGAAGGATTATGAAAGATGTTTAGTTGTTTTTTCAGTAGTGATCAGAAGATGGCGGAAAGCAAGGGATCTTTGATTGCGAAATATGTCCAAAAATACGCTGCAAGGGCAAAAGAGAAATACAGGATTAGTAAAAATTAATCATGTATTTGTTTCAGTGTACATAGAAATTTAAATTATGCATCATCGGATTACAGTGTTTTTAAGCGAACATTTTATTAAGTTATTATCTAATAATACTAAAAAATATTATCTGTATTGACATTTTTTTTATTTATTCGGTTAAATCGAACACGGTTTTTAAGCACAATTTTTTTAAAAATTCGTGTACCATATTCTTGATAATGAATGTGATAAAGTGTAGAATTAGGTTATTATCTGCTTCCAGCTATTGTATTTGATTCATTTTTTCGGTTCTTTTAAGTTACAGAAAACTTTAACCATGACCTTGAAAAGGCACAGAAAAATATCTGAAACAGCATTGCCACTAATTTTAGCTACGAGCCGCCACTGACCAGTAAAACACGATCTGAGAAAGTTTCTCCATAGACATTTTGTATATATGTAAATAAGTTATAAAGAAGATTACTAAGAAATATAGGGAAAGACCTTAAACCCAAGGAATAAATAGTGATCGAAGGAAACTAAAACACAGATATAGAATATAACCGTAAACTGAAAATAATTCTATAAAACGTTAGAATTATAATCTCAGCTTAATATATCTCAGCTTAACATCAAATCGACGCAATTTGATGTTAAGCTGAGATATATTGAACTACGACAGAATTTATTAAATCATGTAGTCTATCGTAATCTACTTCAATAAGCTACATAATTAATAACAATATTTTCACTGAAAAAAATAGCGTCAAATAATAAGACGAAATAAATAGACGATTTTTTCAATTAAAAAAAAATAATAACTTTTAAATTTATGGAGTAGTCTTTCCCGGTTCACTATTTCTGTTAGACGCGTAGCTATTTAATTTTAAATTATCTTTCTTGATCAATCAAAAGGTGAGGTGCATATGTGAGTTAACTCAACGTAAAGAATAGTTTTAAAAAATTTGAATTTTATTAACAACGTAATCGACTGAAGCGTGGTAGAAAATATAGTAATTTTACACCAAAAAAAGCTTCGTTTAAAACTTGATTGTCTCAAAGGTTTTGAGATTAACATAGAAAGACATATTTTTTCTGTCAAATAGTTTTATTTTTCAACAGGTCTCCTTTCAAGTCGATACACTTTTTCCAGCGATGCTCTAACCTCTTTAACTCTTCCAAATAGCAGCTGGCGTCTTTCTCCGCAAAACAGGAGTTTACGTATGGAAAAACCTCCTCGTCCGATGAAAATCTCTTTCCTCCAAGCGAAAATTTAAGGTTAAGAAAAAGTCGCTTGAGGCCAAATCTGGTAAATACGGTGAATGGTCAACCAGTTCAAAGGGCAGGTCGTGAATTTTATCCATGGCGACCATCGAAGTGTGAGTAATCGCATCGTTCAGATAGAAAAACACTTTCTTCTTCTTCAAATGTGGTCGGTATTTTGCAATTTCTGCTTTCAGCTTGTCAAGTAATCATGCGTAATAGTGTTCCGTTATTGTTTTACCTTTTTTAAGATAATCTATAAACAAAATTCCTTACTATCCCAAAAAACAATCGCTATCACTTTCCCGGCTGGTGAAACCGTCTTCGTCTTTTTCGTTGCAGGTTCACTCCTTGCAGTTTACTGTTTTTACTATTGTTTCCGTTTCAGGAGTGTAGTGCTGGATCCAGGTTACATCTTCAGTTATGAATCGACGCAAAACGTTTGGCTCGTTTTGCTTAAAATCCTCCAGTAGGGCTTTGGAAATGTTCATTCGAATGCATTTTTGTTTAAAGTGAGCAAAGGCGGCACCCAACACGCGGATATCTTTCGCATATCCAATTCTTCAGTTAATATGTGCCCATCTTTCACGGTAGCAAATGATGGAACAGAGTTCCCGTAAACAGCGTCCAACTCGGTTTTAATTTGCTTATGGGTATTGCCTTTTACATGCAAACGGTATTCGATTTTTTCCTTTTTACAAAACCACTCATAATGACTTACTCAAATGACTCTCAACAACTGAGCGTCCAAAATGGTTGAAATTTTAGTGAGTACCTTTCAACGCATACGCGAATACATTCCCTAACTTTTGTTGTATCTTCATATTGAGGCTAAAAATATTTCAGACACCCTGTGTACTATTACAATAAATATTATTCGAGATCTTCTCTCCTTCAGTAATTAATAAGCTTAATTTAAAATTCTTTGGGTGATTCTCTTAATCTATTAGGATCGTTTCATATAATTTTAAATTCATTGAAAATTCTATCACTTATTCTTTTTTGCTAGTTACTGTTATTTCGTGTCTAACGATTTCGAATGAAATCATTCCGCAAATGATTACCCAAAATTTAAAACTGTCCAGTTTTAAAGTCACTGATAAAACCTCTGAAATATTAAATCGGCAATTTAATTAAAATAAGTAATATATTTGGAAAAAAACTATCCATCTTACAGTTCAATCACTAAAACCTATCAGCTTGTTAATCTAGCTAAATTCATGGAAAAATTAATGAAGATTCAACTAATTAACTTTTATATCATAGTATGATATAAATAATCAGTTCAGTATTCAAAACAAAACACTACAGAAAACACTTCAGTTCTATTTTCATAGTCTGTTGTTTAAATAGTGATAGAAAACTATTAATGATTTTTTTCGATTTGAAAAAGGCGGTTCCCTGTGACAAATTATATGTGAGCTAAATTAGAGGTTAACATTAAGAGGTGTTTTTAGAAACCATCTTACTGAGAATTTTACGGTCGATTTAGAATCAAGGGAATTGATATAATATCTTATAGACACCCTCAGTGTGGGTATAGACACCCGCAATCTATTATTTACTAAAATTTAAAAATATGATTATATTGAATAACTTTGATTTTTATTTTTTTATTTTTGGCCGGTGGTGAAGGAATGCCGTTTACCCACTTCACTGGGATGTGTCAGGCTCAGACCCAGGGCGCTATTCGCCAAGGGCTAGCTAACAAGCTAACAGGTTCAGCCAAGGTGTTGTTAGGCATATATGGCCTGTCCCATACCGACCAAAACTCCCTCACCTTTCTCCTCCTCCCCGAAACCAGACCCACAATTAAGCATTACTCAGCCTCGGGGAGGTGCCTCTGGGATTAGAGGGTCAGGAGTCCCTTTGTGTCATCATCGCCACTCTCCCGAGCAAGCCCAGCCGCGTGACAACTCAGCAGAGAGCTATCCGTCGCCCCTTCCCCCTCCAGTCAGTTTCTTCACCACTCTGTGGGTTTTTCTATGTCCTTCCTCGTCTTCTTCTTTCAGCTCTCTGCTTGTCTAGTTCCGACGTTAACTCAGGTCCTCTTACCTTATACTTATTCACAGCATACAGCCTTCAGTTCTTGTTCGCAGCACCTGCAACATAAAAAGCATTCTCATCCACTCGCTCATTCAAACACCCACACATACTGTTTTTGTTTTTTTTTGTCTGTGTATGTGTACACGCGCACGCGCGCGTGTTTGTGTGTGTGTGTGTGTGTGTGTGTGTGTGTGTGTGCACGTGTCCACGCCGGCAGGATAAGAGTCCCCATTCGTCATCATCACAACCCATCCCAAATCAGGGACGCGTGGAACCTCAGCAGGATGGCTGTCCATCTCCTCGGCTTCTCCACGTTTGTGTTGATGTGTCAACGCCAAGGGTTTGGGAGTCCCCATGCATTATCATCAACCCCCATCCTCGAAAGCAGGAACGCACGACGACTCAGCAGAGGGCTGTTCCTCCCCCCCCGGGCCTCTTTAAAACCGCAAATCTCCAGCAGAGTTTAAATGTCCAGCAATTTAAACATAGTTGTAGGACTTTGCTATAGTCGGCTCTTTTCTAATGCACGGCTTACACATACAACTTAATTTATGATTTGATTTAAGTATAATATTTTTTTGTTTATTTAATCCAAAGCTTTTAGATAAAGCGGGCGCGCGTATGCCGTATTTCATTCACATGGGTGTGGCGGTGCAAGAGACCACTTTAAATACCTTTTTATACTTTAAATATTACTTATTTATTTAATTCTACCGCTCATCTGTGGCATCACAACATAGTTGACTACTAAAACAGCTGTATATCAGTGTTACACTAGCGGTCCTTGTGGTGAGAAGGTACTCCTTCTCACCACAAATTCTGACGCAGTAAACCCATTTAGCCGCTAGTGTATTTATGTCATTTTTTGGGATGGGGATGAGATTTTACAAAGTTTTGTTTTGCAAATTATTATTCATTAATTGCTAACAAATATATCTAAGAAAAATAAGAACTTAATAAGGTAAAATCTCGAGATACTGAGAGTGACCTTGCTGTACAGCCTCACCCCTTGACTTTTTAAGTTGAAAATTTAATGGCATCAATCCCACATATATAGAAATAATATGACCAAGTTTGGACAAAATCGATCCAGCAGTCATGGAGATATAAGGAATGCAAGATCAAACACACGCACACGCGCGCACGCACACACACGTATATTCGAACATCCGGAAAATTTCCATCCGATGATAACCGCATATGCCTAAGTTGGACCAATTAGAATATTTCCCCTCTATTGCTATAGCGATAGACGGGAAAGTAAATTTTCAGTTTAAATTGCATTTGTACTCTTAATTATTAGGGAATCGGTAGATATAGATTCCTGGGAGATGTAAGAATTAATAATATAAAATCTCTTAGTGTAATGCTGGATAAAAATCTTAAACGGAAACTTCATATTTCTTATAAATCTAAAATAAATATTTATTCTTTAAATACGAATATAATATATTCATGAGATATGAGATATAAATTTTATAAATTTAAATAACAGAACATCACTCAGCTGAAAACAGTATACTACGCTGCAGTGTGGGTATATTATAGTATTATTGGTTTCGGGAAGGGCTTTGAAAGGTTGTTCTGAAATTTATTTTTAATCTTTTTGTATAAAAATGTATAATAAAAGCCACATTAAATAAACTAGAATTTACCCGTATTATGGTTTTTATGTACGGATGTTATGAAGTTAAAGCAGTTGTATTAGAAGCTTAATTAAATACTATATAAGACTGGGTTTGAAACTGTTGATAACGGTATATACGGTCGTATACTATGTGAAATTCTAGTTTAATTAGATTTTGAGTTTATCGCTCAGAACTAACTATTGTAAGGAAATAGTTAATTTATGCATCCCCGAGCTGCTGAATATTATCCTTTTAAATTTAATAAAATAAATAAGAGATTACATATCAGGAGTGTTCAAAAACTGGATAGTTGATAAATTTTTTGTATGATAAAGCAAAATTTCATCTGATTTTATTTTTATTTTGACCTCCTTTACTTTCACGATATTTTCACTGGGGTGAAACGTAAATTTTCTTACTTGCTTTTGTTCTAATTGTTATTAGTGTTAAATATTCATTGTCGATATTGTTATTTGTTCGTAACTGACAATCATTGGATTTGATGAATATTATTTGTTTGTTTTGCTTACAGCAATCTATTTTTTATGATAAATTAACAAAGATGATAATAATCATTTAAATAATTTAATTTTTTTTTATTTAGTTTTTTGTTTTATGTAATATTTTGATAGGATATATTGATTATCGATGTATATTATGAATGCATATATTTTAAATCCTGTTACTCCCACCAGCGATCAAATTCCTAATTTATTCTGATAGTAGCGATTTATAAAAAATATAAAATGTATTATTTAAAAATGTTAACAAAATAAATAAATACAAAACATTCTTACGTCCTAGTACGAAATAAAGGAGATATTGTGATCGTGAAAATTTTGGTCTCGTATTATACGTATGTAGGAGCAAACGCTCCACGACTCGTTCCGCTCTGGACTCTCCGGGAGAACGTATTTCCTTCAAGTTCTCACTAAATAAATCCCTTTTCTTTCAGTCTATGAGTGAACATTCCAACCCCCGCAGGGGATGAAACCCACCACGTGACGATTCCGGTCGCCACACCACCCCTCCCGTTCCTAGCCCTGAAGGGCTTTACCGGGTCGTCTTATTGACCTTCGTACGCATGATCACCCATACCAGAATTGTAAACAGATTGTTTACAGAAAAAAACAAGATATAGCCGAAAGAAGGAAAGATAGGAGACTTTAAAATTACAGGCCTTTGGCCTACCTGGAATTTAAGCGGCTGACGGTAAGAGGTTTTCAGCTGGAAGTGTTAAAGTTTATGGGGTTCTAAGCTTGGAGGATGAAAGGGTGGAGGATTTTAAAACTTTTGATTGATGGTAAGAGGGGTTATAAGCTTGGAAGATGAAAGAGTGATAGGTTTTAAGCTTGGGTATCGAACGTTATGAATTTTTAAGTGGTCGAAGGTTTGGGGGTTTTAAGCTGAAAGGGTTGAAGGTTATAGGATTTTCGGGTTTTGAATTTGAAGGTTATGGGATTCTAAACTTGGAGTGTTTATAAGTGTGGGATTTTAAACTTTGAGATTGAATGTTATGGAGATTAAGCTTGGGGGTTTAAAGATTTCCGAGTTTAAGCTTGAAAGTTTGAGTATTTTTCGTTATTTGACCCTTAGACTCGGTAACAGAAATAAAGGAACTTCAGATACGTAGTCAGCGACCCAAAGAAACCCCATATTTCATGTTACTCTGTTGATATTTTGAAAATCTCGTCGGCCATATTGCATCCGCCACTTTGAATTTTGCAAGTCTGACTTCAGATTCATGATCTGCAACCCGAAAACCCTCATATAACAAATTTTGCATCTTTTTTTCATTTTTTTGGAAATCTTGATTTCTGACCGGTTTTTGGAGATTAGAAAAAATTGATACAGTACGTTCTATCTCAATTCTGACGGTGGATTTGGATTCATTTACATATAGATATACAATAGGATATAAAAAATGCAAATTTCTGTTTTTTTCTGGAACATTTTCGTGCATTTTTACAATTGTTTACTGTTTTTTCGAAGTTAGAAAACAATTTGACGTGATAGCTCAATTCTGACGGTGGATTCAAATTCAGTGCATCAAAATACTATAAACTATGTTGGTCTGGTCAAAAGTATAGGGTACTTTTTTTGTGTGGATGTGTTATTTTTAGACCAATGAATTGATTTAAAACATGAGTAAAAAACTCGGTCGGTGGAAAATTATTTTACAGTAAATTTAAATTAAATTTACACAAGTGAACAACAACTGTGGTTAAAATTTAACCTCTAGAGTACAGTTGAAAACGATGTTTTAACTATTTTATTACATTTAATATATCGCTTCAATCTATGAAAAAAAATAAAACATTTGTTGTTCTCTGAAGCATAATAAATATTTGCTGGATTACAATAAACAGACGGTCTTAAACTAATGTTTGTTAGATAATGTGTAACTTTTTTTTTATTAACACTGAAAAGGATCCATTAACTTTTCTATTATTCTTTAAACAAATAAATGTTTTATACTGATCGTTGCTTTAAAATAAAGTAAAAAACATGAGTTAACGAAACCTGGAATCCTGTCTACAACGGAAATTTCCCTGGTCCCGTGAATTTTACCAAAGATATGATGTTAATTTTCTCTGAAATAACGGAAACCTGATGACACGGAAACGGAAAAAATCTCACGAGTTAACGGAAAACTTTTTTAAGTTGTAGAGTACTGTAATTTGTGCAAAAAACATAAGTATACACATTTAATGCTTCACATAAAGCAGAGTACTAAATTTTTCAACAATATAAAATAGCATACGTATACCAGTTCCATACTGCATACGGTATACTCTACTATGCTGTGTTACAAATTAGATGAATTTATTGACCACCATCGACTGACGAAAGCAAACTGACTGACGTCAAATTGTATTGTCATAACGACAAACTGACTGACTGACGTCAGCTGACGAAAGCAAAAGAGATTCCGATGAGGAATAACAATAACTAACGATACAAAAACTAAATTACACAGTGCAGCGTCATCCAACCTATTCGACCATCAGGAATTTTCACATATAGCATAAACTATGATTCAGAGTTGTTTAATGGCCAGTTATTTATTATGGTTATTTAAAGCCAGAATGTTGACAGAAAACAAAATAAATAAAAGTTAAAGTTCAGTAAAAAAAATAGTAGGCAATTCTTTTTTTAAAAAAATTTTAATTACATAAAAACAGTAAAATAAATTAAATGATGAACAGTAATTACATAATGAACAGTAATTAAACATTTAGGTTAATTTAAATTATGTTTACTTAAACTGTTAAATTGTATTTAAGGTACTGAAATTTGTTATTCTTCAAAATTATAAGTTCCTAAATTTAAAATTGTTAAATTAAAATACAAAATTGTTTTACAATCTAATATACTGCACTGTATGTGCTAATATGTAGAACTTTTGCGTCATGCGGTTTTTTCTGATGCACGGTTTACAAACAACTTAATTTAAAATATTTATAATTATAAAGGTCTTCTGTAGGTGATGGTTTTGCCGTGTGAGATGGGTGTGCACGCCTATGCATGCGCATCGTATACTGTAAGTTCAGCTGACTTTTTCATCCTTGCGCCTCGCCGAGTTAAAGGCGTGTGGTAACAAATCATATTAGCCGTACAACGCTACAGCATAAGTATAGCTTTAGAAGGGAAAGTATTGTAATTAGTCCAATTTGCGCATATACGATTTTCATCGGATCTTGAGAGATTTTAACACCTAAAGAATCCAGAATGCCGGATGGAAATTTTCTGGATATTCGTATATATGTGTGTGTTCGGTGTCTCACAGTTTATATCTCCAGAACTACAGGATCGATTTTAATCAAATTTTGTCGGATTACTTCAATATATGGGACATTTGTACTCCAAATTTTTCAATTTAAAAGGTCAAGAGGGTAAGATTGTAAACTCTTGGCATCTCGAGACTTCGCCTAATTAAGCTTTTATTTTTATCCGACATATTTAATTGTTAAAAATTAAAAAATAATGTTTTCAAAAATTTTTTTGCAAAATCGCACCTTGACCCTAAAAAATGCTACGACTAGTGGCTAAGTGGGTATACTGCGTCAATAGTGCCTCCTCTCACCACAAGGAGGGCTAGTGTAGCACTGACATACAGCTGATGTAGTCGACAGATATGTTGTGACGTCATAAGTGAGCGGTAGAATTAAATAAAGGAATAATATTTAAGATGTAAAAAAAGTACTTAGATCGGCGTTAGTACCTCTACATCCCCGCGAATGAAATAGATAAGCGCGCGTTATAGTTGGATTCATTGAATTAAATGACGTCAAATGACCCTTGGTTTTGTCCCAACTCCGGCCTTTCTTATGTATTCACAAACGGCCCTTTTCAGGGCCACCAATAATGTTGTGGTTCCACTGTCATCGAAGCCGTTCGGGGAAAGATTAAAGTCTGCATTAATTTTTTAATATATAATGAAGTATTGTTAAGTAAACACTTGAAGATGCTAAAAATGAAGTACAGCTACAAAAATCTCAAATTCAATTGGCGTAAATGAAATTGTATATGAGCTCATATTTATGTACAAATTTACCAAAAGTGTAAAAATACTATTTAAAGATACTATTCAAAGATTAATTGACAGTTTAATGTTTTTTCCAAAATAAAATCGTATAATTAGATTTTAAATAAATTGGTTTTGAAGATATTTTTAAATAGTTCGGTAATTTGTTATCAAACGTAATAGAAGCATAATAGCTCTCTTTTTCGTTAGCCAGATATACATAAGAAATTTTTTTTTTTTTTGTGTTGATAAAGTTGGATGTTATTTTTTTTAGTGGCTATTCATTTTAGCAAAGAGTGCAAATTCGTAAATATAAACACAAGGATTACTTACTTATTGGAGGGTATTGGCGTAATAAAATATCCAGGTTAGATAAAAATTAGCGAATCGGGTTGATAACCTCAAAGGAGAGAAGGAATTGTTTTCCTAAATAATTTGCAATGGCAGAGAGACCTAGAAGATGGAACTCTGAAAGAAATCCATCCTAGGTGGTGTTTAGGAAGGTCCGGAAGCTCTAAGGTAGCAGCTCCATCACTGGTCTCACCTTACAAGATGCCAGTAATATCTTTTGAAAAAGTTTCTTTTCTTTCAAAGCCATAGAAAACAGAGGCTGGATGGGATTGGAACCTGAGAATATATAAAAGAAGAATTTTTTGAACATGGCTAAATTTAATCTGAGAGTTTGGAATGTTCATGGTTTAAATAATAAAGAAATTAATCTGATGAGAAGGCTTGTGAATGCTAGAGTGGTTATTGCAGTAACTTGTGGGAAAAACGAAACAGAAAAAGAAAAGCTCTAAAGATATTGGAGATTTTATATTCATATATAATGGAAGTGGATAAATGAGTTGCAGCATTGGTTATCATTGCGATAAACAAAAAAATTTAAAAAAATATTGACTCCTATACTTTTATAAATGAGAGAATCGTTCATTTAAAATAGGGACACAGTTTTTAACGATGTTTAGGGAATTATATACCTGTGAAGGGCAAGAGGAATGTGACAGAGGAATTTTATAATGTTCTGCAGTTGATTGAGATAAGCTCCAATGATTATCTTGTGATTTTGGGTTAGTTTACTGCCAGAATAGATAATAAAGTGGTGCTGGGTGTCATAAGAAGGCATTTAGAGCTGATTTTACATATTAGCGGGCAGACTCTTGTGAATTCTTCTAGTGATGAATTCTTAAAATATCATGAATCCTTTTTTTCTGCATAAGAAATGTATATATAAATACACATGGGCTGAGTAAGGGAATCACTCAATTATTGATTATGTAATAATGGATTATAAATTGCTTCCTTCTATTCAAGATATTAAGTTTATTATGGTTATGATATGAATACAGATCATTTTTTTTTATGGTCAAAAAATTCAATATCTTGTTTTTGGAAAAGACCGTGGTTCAGATTATTGATTTCTGAAGAAACAATTAGAGTTAATCTACTTGACAATTTAAGTACTAGAGACCATTACAAGCGGATGTTTTTAGTTTATGTTGTGTAATTGTAATATTAATAGAGAATGGGAAAAGTTGTTAGCTGTATTGTTAAAGAAGTTATGGTAGTAAGAAGGGCAACAGGTAAAACCTTTTTTACTAGAATGAAGCTACTCTTGTGCAAGAAAAAAGCTACCTACTTAAGAGATTTACAGGGCAGATCACGGAACATTAAGTATATCTTCAAAGGATGAGATGAATGAATTGTAGCGTGTGTGAAAAATGCCATGCCTGACCGAAATTTGAACCTGATACTCCGGATGAAAAGCCGAGATGCTACCAGTTGTGCCACGGAGGCCGGCAGGGCAGATCTGCCCTGAACAATATTATACATAAGCATAGGCATATGCTTAATGTACAATAGACAGCCTATAATAACAAAAAAATACCAGTCACTTGACCACCTCTCTTTACCTGTTTAGCCTCCGGAACTACCGTAAGGTATTACTTCAGAGGATCAATGAGAATGATATGTGTGAATGTGAATGTAGTGTTGTACAATCTCAAGTCGACCACTCCTGAGAAATTTTTTTTTTTTTGTGGGCGAACAACGTTAAACGTTATTATCGCCCGGATTAAAAATAAAATGAAATACTAATAAATAAAAATAAAATAAAAAAATCACTAAAACTTACATCTAATATCACAGTAAATAGAAAGTTAAAATGTTAAAAACTAAAAATA